>JADGJA010000327.1:0-23241 GCA_027596035.1 Thoreauomyces humboldtii
GGGTGGGGTTGGGCTGTCAGGATTGTCTCACAAAGTGCGCGCATGCAAAACGACTACCGGTAATATCGTGTGCCCCAACGACGAGGAGATTCAGCAGAAGCCAACCAAGCCATAAGCACTACGTGGGGGAGTGGGGACTCCTGGTTTTCTGTGTATCTGTGACGCCGTGTGCGATTGAGGTTCGTCGGGACCAACACTTTTCCAATCCCGGTGCCCGGAACTGCTGGATCGAGCTCCGGTGGAAAGGGCCCAATTACCGGCAGCCGAATTCTCGGTCTCCTTGCGACAATCATCATTCTTGCCGTGGCAGCCTTTCCAGGACTTCTGCACTGATGGTGACCGAGCGTTATTTCTGTAGATGGCGCGCCACCTCCGACCTACCTCTGACCTACTCCCCCCCCCAATCCAATGCAAGTTCTCAGGATATCGTTAATGCGCGAGTGGAACCGAAGAAGGTAAGCACGACTCGCCGCATGTCTAGATACGTCCGGAGGAGGACTTGCTAGTGGCTTCCCTACAAGTCAATGCCGCCGAAGGGCAGATCAAAGCGATCGAAAAGCCTTTACGCTCCTCTTAACTGGAAGTGGTCCAGCAGCAAGCTCGTCCAACCCCGGTCTTGTGAAGAAGCTCGTGCGATCCAGCTCGTCCATGTGGGCTTTACTCCGGGAAGGTCTTCCAAAGGCAATACCTGGGCAGATCTTCCGGAAGTTTACAGCGAGAGCCTCGGTGCCATGGGAAGTGTTGCTGTGAACGATATCGCTCTCCACCTCATATGACTTCTGTGCGTTGCAGCTCATTCCGACAGCCGCCGCCCACCTTACCGGTATCCTACGGCGCAAGATGCGGTAGGATGCGAGGCTTTGGCTCTCGCGTCCTGGCTCGGCGCGCACCGCCCAAGTGATCCTTGTGGATGTCGCTCTATCCGCTCACGAAATAAGAGGTCGCTGAAGCAGCTCTGGCCCCTCAGCCCCTGGGTCAAGGGGAGCAAAGGTACGGTACTGTATCCTGTGATGAGTCACATCGAGTCAAGTGGCGTGTATCTCGCTTTCGTTCGCTTCTTCTCAAGTCATTCACCCTCACAATGTCGCTAATCTTCACACCTTCCAATCAAGTAGGTGTACACTACAGAAGGGCCTTGTCTTCATCAGGGTTTCTAGTTGTTAAACCCAACTCTTTCCTCAACTCTTCTCAAGGTCAAGTTGACCAATGTGTCGATCGTCCGTCTAAAGAAGGGCGGTAAACGCTTCGAGATCGCCTGCTACAAGAACAAGGTCATGGAATGGAGGAGCAACGTGTGAGTGAGTATCGCAGTCCTGACAGTCCTCATCTACTGGAGCTCGGGAGCTGACTTCATCGCCCTGCAGGGAAACCGATCTCGACAATGTCCTGCAAGCGCGGACCGTATTCGTGAACGTGTCAAAGGGGCAGCTCGCGAGCAAGGACGACCTCCAGGCTGCCTTCAAGACTCCAGACAGCGATAAGATTATTCTCGAGGTCCGCGTCCAGCATCTTTGCTTCATTGTCCCCTTGGTTGGAATCCGGACTCACACACCCGTCCCCTCAGATCCTCAAGAAGGGTGAGCTGCAAGTGGGCGAAAAGGAACGCCACCAGGCCCTCGACAACATGTCAAAGGACATCGCAACGACCGTCGCTGACAAGTGCATCAATCCCGATACGAAGCGTCCTTACACCGTCACCATGATCGAAAAGGCCATGGCCGACCTCCACTACTCCATCCATCCCAACCGTAACGCCAAGCAGCAGGCTTTGGACGTGATCAAGCTGCTGCAGGAGAAGAAGACGATACCCATCGCGAGGGCCCAGATGAGGCTGAGGATCGGGACCCCGGGAAAGGACGGGAAGAGGACAAAGGAGAAGTTCGGGACCATGATCCAGAGCGTGGAGGACGAGGATTGGGGAGAAGAGTACGAGTTGGTGAGTTTCCTTGATTCTCTGGCGGGAAATGACTATTCTTTGACAATACCGGGTCTTGCGCTGATGTTGATCTCCTCGCATAGATCTACTTGGTGGATCCCGGACACTTCCGCGCCCTTTCCGAAATCGTCCAGAACGAGACAAAGGGACAGGGACAGATCGAGGTCCTGTCTATCCGCGATACTGAAGATGAGGAGGCATTTGCATAGATCTCTCCGCCTTTCTGCACCACCATAATTCCTTTCCTTTTTGGGCGGACTCTGTCCCACGCTTCAATCCATCTTTTCTCAATCTAAACACGAAGTTGGTCGTGTGGCATCGATGGCGAACAGGACGTTTGGACACCTGTTGGCATTGATGACGGGAGGGGTGTCCTTTGACGCCGTACCCTTGTTCGTGACATCGGTAAGAGCATCGACGACGGCCTGGAAGTGTCTCTGGGTTACGAGCATGTTGTTGGCCGCGATGACAGCAGCGGTCTTGGAGATAGGGTGTCTGTCGATGACGGCCTTGTGGATGAGCTCGTCTTTCTCAGGCGGCCGGTGGAAACCAGGTCGCCAACCCTGCCGCTGTCCGAGCCGTCGCTTGTGGTGGCCCTCAGCAGTGAAGAGGTCGGGAAACCCTCCTGATAGCGCGTTCTAGTCCCCATTTTTGGCTTGATCAGATCACAGCCGCTTCTTTCCAAATGTGACGCCAGCCGAATGGATAGTGGATGCATTACGACTACGACGAGATGGTGATGGGTGCGACTCCGCAGCCTCTGCGAGACCTTTGTCCGACACGACCTCGTATGCGGGCGCACTTTCTTCTCAGCATTGAGTTTGCAGTCCAACATACCTTGTATCGTCGCTTCCATCTCTCAGCTTCAGCTTTTACGGCAGCTTCTACGGCAGGTTTTGCGGCAGCTTGCGTTCGGATTGTGACCTGGGGAAACCCTTTGCGCAGCCCCGTCTTCGTGTATCCTGTGATGAGTCATATCGAGTCAAGTGGCGTGTATTTCGATTATATATAATATAGGGAATCTGACAGAACACAGCGTCGTCAAGGCTCTCCTTCACAAGAACCGTTTCCGGGGATCTTTTGCGTTGCCAGCGAGCGGAAATGTCAGCAACAACAAGGCAAGCAACAACGACGTTCTTCCACGCAGCACGTCGAAGCCTTCCTCTCGCTTCTTCAGTTGCGCGGCTCTGCTCGCTGCGTCCAGGCGCTCCTCTCGTCAGGGTAGGTGGGGTCCGTCACCCGGTCAGTACCGTTACAAATTACTCATACCCTTGCAAAACGTTAGACATATGCAACTGAGCAGAACAAACAGCAGCAGAAGGCGGATGATTTGAAGGAAAAGTATGCAGCAAAGACGGGGGGCATGAACCGTTTCTGGAAGGCCGTCACGGTGCGAGAAAACAACGGTACGGCGACAGGCGCTTTGGTTCCCAACTTCGTCGTTCCCTTATCCCAGGCTGATACCTTGGACGATTTTGCCAGGCACCCTGGAGATCACCTTGGATGGGAAATGCATGAAGACCCCGGACGGACATCCCATCGCCGTACCGGCCAACCGACGTACCTTGGCTCTTCTGATGGCGGGCGAGTGGGAGGGACAGGAGAAGTTGCTCAAGTCGTATTCGTTGCCACTGGTATGCGCTTCCGGCTCTCGGATCGCGTGGCTTGTGCTGACGCGCGCTACTTTGGAATACTCCTTAGACATCTGTGATCGTCCGCGCATTGGATTCTTTCTCAGACACGACCATCCGGGAGGGAGTCATAGATAACCTGCTCAAGTACCTCGACACGGATGCCACGATGTAGGGCGATGGCTCATATAGGTGCAATCGGCACTTCGCTCCTTGCAGCATCTCACCTACCCTCCCCTCCCACTCCTTTCCCAGCTACTTCCAGGATTACCCAGAATCTTTCATCGAGATGCAGTCGACCCACTGGCGGCCGCTGCACAGGTGGATCCAGGACACCTACGGCGTGACGATAGCTACCACGGACGGCATCAACCCCATCAAGCAGTCTCCTACCACCGTCCAGAACCTGCGCGCCGTCATCGCAGGGTTCGACAACCTCACCCTTGCAGCGTTCGAAAAGGCCGTCATGAGCTCAAAGAGTTTCATCGTGGCCCTCGCCCTCGTCAACAACCGGATCGACGCCCCTGGCGCAGCTACCGCCGCGCGCCTGGAGGTCCTTCACCAGATCGACCGATGGGGAGAGGTCGAGGACAGTACGTCAGACGTCAGAAGGAGCAAACGTTCCGATCGTCCTTGGAGCTGACCTTGTTCGCTCTTTGTAGGCCACGATGTCGAGCGTGAAGAGATGACCAGGCAGCTTGGCGCCGTCGCTTGCTCCCTCTTGCCATGAAAATCATTCGCAAGACCACCTTCGACCTCGCCTCTTCTCACCCAGCAACCGTGCTCATGGCACTCTATCTCACTTAGCATCCCCATTGGACACCACTTCTCGCAGTAGATGCACATGGCGGCGCGTTCCCGTCTGCTTATATAGCAGTGACCGCTGGCATATCATATTTATACGATACTAAATATTCATCTTCGCTCCCATACGCTTCGCTATTCACCCAAGAGTTAGCTATCGTAGGTGTCTATGGATGTTTCTCGTGGCAGACTATTTCCCGAGAACTTTTACTTGAACATCGTGGAAAGCTACGCTCCCAAAGGCTCGTACAGTATCCTTCAGCCGAGCCGTACAATACCTGAATAAACAACTATCAGGGTCTGCATTCGGATTCTTTGGCAGTGCGCTTCCCCGTCAACAGAACTGACCCTTGGAGATCTTATGCTTGACGAGGTCCAGACACGCTTTCGCATCCTCGATCGAGTCGTGCCCGTTCTGTCCCTGCTGGATGAATCGACCGAGCACCTTCTGCGTGAGCAGTCGCAATGGGTGACGCTCCGGAAGGCCGCGAGGATGAGGATATAGGGCGGCGGTGTCGATGATTTGTTCGTGGAAGATCTACGAGAACAGAAAGGGGACTTTGAATCAGACGTTGGCCGCCCAAGATTTTCACATGGTCTCTCATGTAATCCCACCCTCATGGCTCTCAGATCGTTCTCAAGTCCGTGTCCGACAATGATCGTCTCTTTCGACAACATGGTATCGAGAAGCTCGCGGACTCCGTCGAGATCGTAGCGGGCTTTGTCCAGGTTGTCGATCCCAGACCATCTCGTATTGTAGTCCAGGACAGGAAAGGTGGTCCGCACCAACTCGTCGATCAGCCTGGCGCCGTCGTAATCGATGACGCTAACCCGGGTCAGCTCCATGCCGCCGGTGGTGTAGGACTAACAAAGCACAAGATCCTCAGGCTGATGATGAACGAGAGCCCCCGTACCGAGGATGCCGTAGCACTTACCATCTCGCAGTCGATCCCTACGATCTTCTTTGACGTCGGACTGCTTTTGGGAAGTGTCTTGAAAGGTATCTGGAAACGAGAGCCGGGTTCAACATTACAGATTGTCATCTCCGCGCAGCATCACAGAGATTGTCGACCAGGCTGTCCGTTATCATGCGCGCAATGGACGCTCATCCGTGCGATTGCGCGGCATGTCCGGGCAACGAACATTGGCTCGGAAACGCCGGATATCGTGTTTGGAACACACCAACGTGGTCTCACGTACCCTCTTCTCCAAGAGCTCCGTCTGTTCTTCTTTGAAAACGTGCGGCCCAAGACTGCAACCTTCGCTCTCGATGGTTGCGTGACAGCATGACCACAGCCGGAATTTGGAACCTTCCTGGTTGACCGTTCGCAAGTATCCCCAGTGATGCTTGCAGATCGTGTCGTCCCCTTCCTCCAGCGGCCACTTTGGCTCGAAATTCTTTGAGCATCTATCGCACTTCTGATTTTCTCCTTGGACTGGAAGCTCCGATGGAAGGGAAATTGCAGCTTCTGGATCTTCCGGATTTGGCCGAGTAGGATAGCCGAGGTTCCGAAGTTCATCTGGAGAAGCCACAAGTGGGAGCAACAACTCCATTGGAATTTCTGAAGACAATGGGAAATCAAGTTAGCTGCTGAGAGCACGCAGCATCTGGACGGGCAGGCAAATTGCTCCGGTGGTACAAGGTGCAGATGTCTTTGTCCAACAGCGGGTTGCTCCCGTTCCTCCTTTCTTGGAAATCGACGTGTCTGCGTCTCTGCGCCTGTGCTCCAGCCGCGATCGCCAGCCGCGCGGAACGAGATCGCTTTCCCACCACATGTACATGGCCCCTTCGGCAATTTTCGTTCACCGCGTTCTTCCCAGTCGTGTTTGATGACGGACACGTGTTCCGTAGAAAAGACATACCATGAGGAGACCGAGCTCCGGGCTTTGGCTTCCAAACACCGTCGATGCCGGTATCCTTCTCGTTCTCAGCGACCGGCCGTGCCCTCAGACGTTTCATGATGCCGCTGGCGACCTGGCTGTATGTGGCCTTTGTCGATTTGTGTAAGAGATCCTGTTCCTGCCTGTCGTGAGGTCTTGCATCAAGAGCTGCCTGTTCATGCACCTAAACGCGAATAGCAATACCTGACGGCGTGCTGATGAGGAGCGGTAGGTTTGTGGGCCATCGCTGGTGTGTAGATCCGAAGGAACTCTTCATAGAACATCTCGACGACATGCTGCCTCGTCTTCAGCGGTACCGGACAGGTCAGTATGGCCTTCAAAGTCGGTGGTCTGCCAGATTTCATATGGGCAAACGCGGAGGCTTGGAACTTGGTCGGGAGTCTCGTGCGAGGATCCGGTTGTTTGCTCAAAGCGGGAGCGGGAGCTGACGCTATGGCTGCCGTGACGCGCTGTGATGTGATGGATGAGATCGGACACGCTCGCGAGGAATAGTTGAATTGACTGGACATACTGCGGAGAACGAGGGACTGGCATCCGGCAATTTGACCTGCGTGACAGGTGGTCCAGGCAGGAGCTCCCGCCTTTTGGCAGGCGGGGCAGACAACGCGGGTCGTGCTGACCTCTTTGTCGGGGGATTCGGGGCGACGGGCACGGGTTCAGGTGCGGGCACGGGTGCAGGCAGCGCGGCTATGGATCTGGAGGTTCAATACAACGAGATCCCTGAGGCGCAGATACGGCGTTGAGCGGTTGGCTGACCTGGCGGCCGTGGTCGCTGGACGACCTGCTTCGGTATCTCGTGCGAGAAGAGACATACGGGACCTCGCTCGCAGTTTGGAAGGAATGGACACGGGAAACTCTTGAACTTTGAGCACGGAAACATGGTCGCCGCAACGAAAAGAACTTTAGGCGATGAGCTTTCCAAGAGCCGGCCGCCCGCGATCAAAGGTCTGTTGACTACAATGCCAACCGGTACTTGTACTTGGGCCGTGTAGAAATCGACGAGCAGAATGTGCGATCGACTTGAACGAACCTCTGAACCCTGAGGAACTGGATCATGACTCACCTTTCTTCCCCGCCATACAAAAAAGGTTGGCCAGTGCAACTTGTAGTGTACCATCACATCTCTCCCAAGCCACCCCTCACAATGGCAGACGCAAGTACCCCAGCAGCCTCCGATCCCATCAACCACGACCATGCAGGTCCTGAAACGTATGTTGGCTTGGCTGGAAAGCGACCGGACGAAGACAAGAAAGGCCCCCGACGTGACGCTGATCTCGCGTTGCACCATATCCCACCAGGGAGAGCAGCAAGCGATCTCTAGGGACAGGGAACGAGCACAACCCCGACTCTGCGCCAGCAGTATCCACGGCAGAAGTGGTATGGACCTGGGCAGAAGGCTGAAAAGTACTCCCCGAGAGAATTGCGTGTGCTGACTGGACCTCGCTCGGGGTGGGACCAGAAACGACCACGACTGAGCATGGACGAAAGCATGACCAAACGTTCCAAGCGGCTGTTCGGTGTGCTCAACGGTACCCTGATGAAGGCGAAAAAGTCCAGCGATCGCAAGTCCGAAGCGGTCAGTCCGAGAACTGCTTTACAAGTCCCCGATCCCACCTTCTTCGAAAGCGGGAGAAAGCGGGACTCAACCTTCCCTCGTCCTCGTGTTCCTTTCCTTAGGAGAAGCGCAGGGAGGAACTCGAGGCGAAGCTGGCGGAGAAGCTGAGAAAGGACAAGGAAGAGCTCTCGGCAGAAGTTCAGGAGCTGTGGGAGCAGAAGCAGACAGCGCTCAGGATCAAGCGAGAAGAGGAAGACGGACGCAGGGAGGCTCGATCGGTAAATGGCTCCCTCAGACAGAGCCGACCTCCTTTGGCTTCTGCGAGACTGATCTTTTGCGTGCGACCTGCAGAGGGATTTCCAAAGAGACCAGAAACGGAACATCATCAACTTCCTCCAGACCAAAGCCCATCCAGCAATCCACTACCTACCAAAGAACCACAATGCGCGGACTCTCGAGCTGTTGACAGCGGGAAAGCGCGAGATGGCACTGAGAACTGAGGCCGATGCCAAGGCCATGAGCGACGTTGCAACGGGTGATGATGCAGCTGAAGCGGAGGTTGGGGCCAGCATGGAAGTGGACCAGATGGAAACGTAGGCGAGGGGAGTGCGATGGAGCACCCTCGCATGGCGTCTTACCATGATGTACAAATATATTCAAGACAAGCGATTAGGCTAGTGTTATGTACGTGCGTATGGGCCCGCGGAGATCATCCGACGTCTACTTGAGGATCGCAAGCGTCGTCCGCAGCGCTGCAACGATGGCATCTCCCATCTGCTTGGTCGTCACGTCTCCACCCAGGTCCTTGGTACGCAGACCATCCACGTCGAGGACGTGGGCAACGGCCTGCTCTATGGCGCGCGCCTCCTCGTTTAGCCCCAAGGAGTACTGCAGTAGCATCGCGACCGACAGGATCGTGCCGATAGGGTTGGCGATGCCTACGGAGAGTCGCGTGGTTAAACGCACGCTTGGTCGCCGAGTGGTGGGGATGTTCAATGGATGCGCGAACGACCTTACCTTTTCCGGCGATGTCGGGCGCGCTCCCGTGGATGGGCTCGTACACGCCGACGCTCTTTCCGCCCCAACCGCTCAAGCTCGCGCTGGGGAGAAGACCCAGACTTCCCGGGATGACGCTCGCTTCGTCGGACAGGATGTCTCCAAACATGTTCTCTGTCAGCACGACGCCGTTCAGGCTGCGGGGGTTCTTGACGAGCAGCATGGCGGCCGAGTCGACGAGATTGTGAGAGAGCTTGATGGTAGGGAACTCTGAGGCCAGGGTCTCGGTCACTGTTCGTCGCCAGAGGCGCGACGTAGCGAGGACGTTCTCCTTGTCAATGGAGGTGATGGGGAGGGGTGGATCGTGGAGGAGGGCGAGGGCGGCTGCGATGCGGGTGATGCGCTGGACCTCCGACACCGAGTACTCCATCGTGTCCCAAGCGACGCCGTCCTGCTCCTCCTGCCTCCGTCCAAAGTAGATGCCGCCCGTCAGCTCCCGGACAAAGGTGATGTCGCAACCCTCCACGATGGATTCCTTCAACGGGGAGTGCTGCAGCATCGTCTTTCCGGGAAAGATGCAGGGACGGATGTTGGCGAAGAGGTTGAGCTCCTTGCGGAGCTTCAGCAAGCCCTGCTCGGGACGGGCGGGGGTGGGGTTGGAGGCAGTCTTAGGCTTTGGCCATTGAGGCCCGCCCACGGCACCGAGGAGAATGGCGGAAGCGGACCGGCAGGCTTCGAGGGTCGCGTCGGGGAGTGGTGACTCTGCAGCGCATGAACCGAATGAGTTCAGGTTGCTGGGGAGGCCAACATGTGCGAGGAGGAGGAGACTTACCTGTTGCATCGATGGCAGCCCCTCCGATCAGTGCCTCCTTGACTTCAAACTGCATGCCGAGGGCTGGACCCCGCACCAAGGCGATGACGTCGAGGACCTTGCGGGCCTCTGCGACGATCTCTGGACCGATGCCGTCGCCAGGAAGCAGGAGGATGGTTGCGTTGGAAGCGGTCATGGTTTGCGAAGGGGGATGCGTGGTGGTGGTGTAAGGGGATCTATTGTAGATGTATCCTGAACACTTTCATCTGCTGCTGCTACGTATAGATGATCTGTACTGGTACTTGCTGATAATCTTATCGACCGACGAGTGACCGGTACCGTGGTACGTATCAACCTTACCGGACACCTGGGTATACTGGGTCGGCCATCTACAGCATCTACAGCATACTGTAACATCTATTATCTGTTGTCCCTCTGAGACCGAAGCAAGTCCAGACTCCCAGCGACCGAACATGGAAGACTCACACAATGCTCACGGGCGCGAACGGTACTCCCCTTACGCACGGCGGCCCGCGACTGGGAACAGCAACGCCCGGCCGTCTTGCGATTCTCTGGCCGTCGAGCCTCTGGACCGCTTCAAAGTCCAGTGTGCCACCTATCAACAACCCAGAGAGATAGCCTACTTCTCGTACGATGACAATCGAAAGCTGCTCATGATGAGCAACAAGGCCTTGGTACCAGCAGGGGCAATCGAGGTCGCGACCGGAAACAGTCCCGGACACTGATCAGAGCCCCCCTTGGTCCTGGCCCTCAGAATTGGTACTGCAAGCCTGACATGGACCGAGCAGACCTCTCTTCCGGGTTCCCCGAGCGGTACATCACACGGGAGCCCGTCCCGGAACGACTCGATGCGCTGCTGGAAGCACTGCTGGCGGCGAACAGCGCTGGCTCTGCCGAGGAGAAGGTGGCCCCTGACTTTTGCACATGTACGGACGAGGACTTTTGGGGCATCGTAGGTCCGCTCTCGATGTCTGACTTCGGCCCTCTTTCTCGGTCAGGGCGGGGCATCATGACGAAAGTCCTCACAGCGCCTTACAGCCGAGACGATTGGGAACTGGGAGCGACGCTATACAACGGAACAATTTACATGGAGGAGCACGAGAAACGGAAGGATCTGTTCGGGTCGACGCCAAGGGACAAGCTCATGAGTTACATGGGCTACAAATTCGAGTCCCTCGCCACAATCCCTGTTCCTCCCACCGAGGTTAACCCGGAGACGCTGGCTGCCAGAGATGATAGAGTCGTGAACACAAATGTCCAGTACTGCAGTGTCTTTAAGACGAAGCTCGGCCGAAATTCCATCGTCATGGGCGGAGAAGTCGATTGCCTAATCCTTGGTGAGGCTCGATGTGGCCGAGCTCAATCAATGCTACAGTAGTGGGAGAAGCTGATCCACGATGATACACGATAACCAGACCGAAAGCCTGAGAAGAATCCTCAACTCGCATATGCAGAGCTAAAGACCAATCGAGTGATAACGAATCCCAACCAGCGAAAGTCCTTCGAGCGGTGAGCGATATCCATGGGACTCTTGCGCCTTCAGACGCAGTGCCTGAACGTGCCATTTTTCAGACACAAACTTTTAAAGATATGGGCGCAATCGTTCCTGCCGGGCATTCCGACCATCATTGTCGGGTATCGTCATGATTCAGGTCAGCTCTCCCACATCGAGCATCTCAAGACTCTAGAGATCCCGCGCTCTGTGCGCGGGAGTCAACCTGGAATATGGGACGCGACAGTCTGCATCAACTTTGCCGATGCGTTTCTGAAATGGGTCAAGCGCGTTGTGGTAGAAGATGATCCTGAAACGGTGCACACGATCAAGTTTACGAGGGGCGTCGCTGAGATCAGTCGGGTAGAACGAGGGGTTCACGGTCCAGAAGGATGCTTCCTTCCAGAGTGGTATCGGGATAAAGTATCTTAGGGGACGGACACTATAACAGCTCCGAACGTAGTCTACATCTAGCTATAGCAACTCCTGTGTGTAACTAAATGCGACATAGAATGAAGCTAGAGCCCACATCCTGCTTCTCATGATGTTCTGGAGGATATGCAATCTTCCCGAACCTTGGCGAGGTCTTGGCCAGCAATCGACGAGTTCATGGTACGAGCAGCGGTGACCTGGACAGCAAGGAACGTCACGCGTTGCGTTGCGCAGTCGGCAATCCCGCTCGCGTTGTCCGAAACTGCGGATCGTTGTGCGCAGCAACCTAGGACACTCATTACATGCCCCTATGTTTCTACCCTCCATAACGACACGATCCACCTAGCGAACAACATGGTGGTCATGATCACGGGAACTCCGACGAGTCAGCAACTTTTTGGGCTTGCTCTATGGAGGAAGCTCCCTGAAGCGACCAGCCTGATGAACATCGTGAGTTTCGTTCTAAGCAACGAGTTAAATGCTGGGGCGCAGCCAGACAGGGGATTTTCTCCATATGTCCTACTGTACGGCGGAAAGTCGATCGATTCTCCCGCCTTGTGAAGCTCGCTGCCAGACAGACGCTTGCGATCAGCCGAGACTCTGGGATCGCAACTCTCGTATCAAGTCTGGTCCCATAGCTTCATATCAAGTCTGGTCCCACGCACGATGTACAATAATGCTCAATAATGCTTTCTACATGACAATACGGGCGGGGCGTCCGCCGCGGCGATCGCACATGATCACAATGTCGCTGGTCCCCCGAGTGGTCCAATCATCTCGACGTGCTTTCCCTCGATCCCGTTGGAGCAGATGTCGTAGTGGCACCGAGCACGTTGGACCCCGAACATGACCTCCAGAGTCCTCTCAGTGGTGTCCATCTGCGCGGGCGATCGACTGAGCTGGACGCGCATGTTGAGGAAGCGCGTCCAGAAATCGGGTAGAGCCGGCAACACGGAGGGCGTCGTTGCATTAAAGTCGTCCTTGACCTGGTTGATGCAGAGGACCACGCACTCGTGCTTCCCTGCAATCTTCTGCAGCTGGAGTCCGACTTCCGAGAGCCGAGATCTGAACGTGAAGTAGTCCCACGCTGCCGCCGTTTCGTCGCCCCGGAAGAGTGCCGTCACCGTGTCCAGGACGATGAGGCAGACTCGGTGCTGCTGGACGGCAGGCTCGAGCTTGAAGCGGATCAGCTCGTCCAGCGACTCCACGTTCCCGATGTGGCAGATGCGGATGCGGTCCATGATCGGCCTTATCAGGTATTCGGGCAGCCCGCGCTCTTCGGCTATCTCGTACAAGCGTTTGATCGGGAACCGGCCTCCTTGGGTGGAGATCCACACGATTCCTGGAGCGGAAACGCGAGGGCATGAGCAAGACGGAAGCGGTATGAGGCTGTCGTGTTGCTGCGGAAAGAGGAGCTGCACCGACCTCCGTTCAGGCCGCCGTGAACCTTGGGAAGGGCGGCGACGATGCTCAGCTGCATGGCCAGCTGAGTCTTTCCCGTCCCGCTGCTTCCGTAGATCTCGGTGACTCCCGGCTTGAGTCCGCCGCCGAGGGCCTGGTTGAGCATGGCGTCGCTGGTGGAAAGCAGCCTCCTTGGGCCCTGTGCGAGCAGGGTCCTGACGGTCGGAGGGTGTCGCAGTCGTCGGGTGGGATCAAAGTACGCGTCCAGCCTCTTGAAGATGAGCCTGCCGGAGATGCGACCGAGCGTGGTGACGCGACACAGTTGGTCGAGGTCCATCCTGTTTATCTCCTCGGCCGAGTGCACATGCTCTGACAGGGGGAAGCAAGGAGGGATTCTGTTGTAAGGAGAGGGGTGGATGGCCTCACGCTCGGGACGCACGGGGCCTCCTCACTTTTTTTCAGGGTCTTCACAAGCCTGTCCTCGAGGTACAGCTTGCGAGTAGCGACGTCCGTGGATCCCGTGAGTGATCTCATGACGGGGGGAATGGATTTGGAAGGGACAAGGGGGTATCGTCGCTACCACCCTATTCTGCCGCGCAAGTCAAATTGCCGGCGAGCGTCGAGGTCCTCCAGGAAGAACGAAACGACGAGGCACTTCAGGTGCCCCCATGTCCAGGTGCTTCGGACAAGAAAGAACAAGTTGCTTCGGACGGAGCTCCGGACGCGGAGCCCCGCCCTGAGATCCAAAACGGGTTTCTCGCCAGAGCAAAAGTTCTCGTTCTCACGTATGGGCGGGTGAAAAATGCCACTGTACACACGAACACATCACGCATGCTGGTGTTTCCCCCTTTTTCCCGTCTTTTTTGTGCGGTTTTCTCGGTCGTCCCAAGATGCTCTGCGAAGCGGGTTTGCTGGCGAGGATTCCCGCCGCGATTGGTCCGGCGTTTCTCACTTGCAAACCTGCAGCGATGATTTACATAGCTTGGAAGTTTCTGCGCAGATGGAAAGCCCACTTGCAAGCCTATTCGTTTCACGCTCAGCCCGCCGGACAAGCTTTTCCTGGGAGAAAACTTGCCCAAAGTTCGAAATTATAGCGGGGCAGTGTTTTCGCCAGCAAACCCACTGTCTACAGTACATGCCGCACTCGGAAGGTCTCTTACTTTCGAGCGGCCTACAAAAGCAGCTAGATGCTCCTCTCCAGCACCACCCGTACACCCCCATTCAACTCCTCCTCAACCTGCAGCCTCCAACCATGCTTGCCATCGCTTCGCTCCTGATGATTGCGGCATCCGTCCTCTCAACGGCGTCGGCTCTCACGATAGCTCCCGCAGGCTCCACGATCGTCTCAAAGACACCCATTACCCCGATGCAATCCATCCGAAGCGGTTATCACCCCGTGTTCACGACGATTCAGGCCGCCGTGGACTCGTTGAACAACACAAAAGTCAACAATACAATCTTCATATACCCGGGCACGTACAACGAGACCGTCTTCATCAAGCGCAAGCACCCGCTCACAATCTTCGGCTACTCCTCGGATGCCATGGACTACACGCAGAACACGGTTCTCATCACCGGCAACGTGTCTGCACTAGTGGTTGGCAGCGACGACAAGAGCGGCATCGTCCGCGCCCACCTCGACGACTTTTCGGCCTACAACATCAACATCCAGAACACCTTCACAGCATCCCAGGCCATCGCTCTCGCAGCTTCAGGTGCCCGCCACGGATACTACGCATGTCAGCTGCTCGGCTACCAAGACACCGTGTACACCGAGGACGGCACGCACTTCTTCGGCCAGTCCCTGGTCCAAGGCGCCGTCGACTACGTGTTCGGCTCGCGTTCCCGAGCCTACTTCCAGAAGACCACCATGTCCTCCGTCGGTCCGGGCTTCATGACCGCGAACGGCCGCACCAACGACACGACCAACCAGTCTGCCTACGTCTTCAACCAGTGCGCCATCGTCGAATCTCCCGACGCCAAGGCTGGCACCACCGAGACCCTCGGTCGCCCATGGCGACCCTTCGCCACCGTGGCCGTCATGAACAGTTACATCAGCAACGTCATCGCCAAGGCCGGCTGGAGTCAGTGGGTCTACGGAGTGAACCCTACCAACACCACGTACCTGGAGTACGGAAACTGGGGCGTGGGCGCGGACCTGCAACAGCGCGTCGGGTTCTCGCGGGTCATGCGGGACGACGAGCTCGCCTCTTACTCCATGGCAAGCATCCTCAACGGCACAGCCTGGGTCGACCCGGTGTACATGTAGACTGGCTTCTCTTTCTCCTTGTTTACTCTCTAGTTGACATTTGGCTCGCACGGTCTAAAATACATAAAGATACACCTTTCACCTTGCACCTCGACCGGATGATTGAGCCTGTGGAACGGTTTTTTCAGCTGACGCCGGCAGTCTCCGTTTTGAGCGGAGTCGTATCAGTGGATTGCCTTGCAGCTTGCTCCTATGGGTTGTCATCCCGTCGCATAGGGGCTGCCAGATACAGTAGGGCTCGACCAAGCTATCGAAAACTTCTCTGATCGCTGTTGCTCCCGAAAGGTCTCGTTCCGATTCAAAACAGCAACGGTTTGGTACTGACGCTTACAAGGTAAACTGATTCAACAAAGGAGGCACTGCTCAGAGGCTATCGAAGCGGAAATAAAGCGCACTGGTGCTGGTAACCTAACGTCCGTTTGCTATACCACGCAGTACTATAAGGACACAGTAACTCTTGCCGGTAAGGACAGTTGTCAAGTCTCACACGTCAGTCTGCTTGGGAATGGGAAGGTGGACTTGCGCATCACAGAGCACAGGTCGAGTCGATCGTGATTAAACGGTGTCGGTTCGGCCTTGTAAGCGAATAACCCAGTAACTAGCTAGCTTCAGTCCAACTTCTATCTCGGACCCTGCTTTGTAGCCTGCAAACGATGAAGATACCCACGCGCTATCATAAATGTGCGGTTGTCTTGACCGTTCGGTCTGGCCAGGGTGGTTGCATGCGACCAACGCTGGGGACCAACGGTAAGACGCTGTCGACCCAAGATGGCCGCAGACCGGAGAATCTCGCAGGATCGCAGATTGACCCCGCGCGCCGTTCGGCAGCGCACCGCCGATCTCTGTCCAACCTGGCGTTTTCAGGCCGTGTGCGCGGGCGGGAGGGCACCGCGTGGCCCCCCTCCAGGAGAGCACTGTACAAGGGTGAAGAGCTGCAATTCACGGCAGCTGATCGATGATCAGGGGCTTGAAGCCCGGCACATCTTCATTTCAGCACCTCCTCCTAGACCTCCTCGGCGAAGTTCTCGCCGGAGACCCTGACATTCATCTGATGGATTGCGATGCAACGGCGGAGACACCAGGTCCGGCGAGAGCACGACACGGGTACAGTGTGAGAATCGCAATGGAATATGGAAGGAAGAACTCTTCTTGTCCTATTTGCGCCACCAGCGATGCGGGATTGTACTTTGTAGGAAGTTTCTCCTCAAGATCGCTCAAGAGAAGACACTGCCAGGCATGCCCGCGGAAATCAGAGTCTCGCTTGCAACGTATTGTTATAAAAGCGGTTGATAAGTGGAGAACTTCTGCGTCCAGCACCAGAGCCGATCGTTCTTTTCCGACATCAGAAACTCGACATGCTCGTACTCAACACTCTTGTTGGTGCTCTCGCACTTTCCGTCGCTGTTGTCGTCGGCGCGCCCCTTGTGGCTCCTCGTCCTTATATCGATCATCAGCTTGTCCGAGTGGACATCCATCCAGACGCTCAGTCGGGAACACTGAGCAGCCTCCACCAGATTCTTGAAGCCAAATTGGTGAGCAGCTGAGTCAGTCTGAAGCTGGTCGCGACGCTGGTCATCCTGCCTGTCAAAGATGCTGATAGCGACTATCTCTTCCTTAGCATTTGGATGTGTGGGATGTCCAGGCCAGCCATGTCGATTTCCGTCTCCCGGCAAGCTCCTCGAACAGCGTTCTCGCCACCCCTGCGATTTCCAGTCTTGTTTCGAGCGGTCTTGCCAATGTTACCGTCTTGCACAACAACTTGCAGCAGGTCGTCGACGCGGAGCGAAAGCGCCTGCACGCACCCGTCGCAGCCGCCGCTTCGTTCTTCACGGAATACCAAACTTACGCCAAAATCCTCGCATTTTTCCAAGCGCTCGCAAAAGCGAACCCCACCCTCGTCACATATATTCCGTCGATTGGCAAGACGGTCAAGGGCGTCGACATTTTTGCCATCAGGATCACCAGTTCCAAGGCTGCGGCAACTCCCAAGAAGCAGCTGTTTATCCAAGGCTTGATTCACGCCCGCGAATGGATTACCGGAAGCACCGTCGCTTACATGTGCCAGCAGCTCGTCACGGACTTTGCAACCGACCCCACTCTTCTTAACGCCGTGGAGTTTGTGCTCGTTCCGGTGGTGAACCCGGACGGTTATATGTACACATGGACCACCGAGCGCCTTTGGAGGAAGAACCTCGGTGCCAGCGGCAACGGGGTAGACCTGAACCGGTATGTCCAGGATCAATGACGACGACTCGTTTGCCCATTCTGACGTGCTTGGCTTGCCTTCTCCTAGAAACTACGACGATGGCCATTGGAACGAGGGAGGGTCATCAGACGACCCCACGGACGAGACATACCATGGAGTGTCTGCCGCCTCTGAGCCGGAAACCCAAGCTGTGCAGAACTATTTCCTCGCCCAGACCAACCTTGTTGGCGCCATCGACTTCCACAGTTATTCCCAGGTAACATTGCTCGCACTCCTTTCTTTCCCAACGTCACTTGCAACTGACTCATGCTACTGGCGCTTATCGCGTGTCACAGGTGATCCTCCGTCCTCTCGGATATTCGGAGAGCAACGCTCCCGACGAAAAGCTCAACAAGCAAGCAGCCGACGGGATAGCTGCCACCATCAAGGCGACCACAAAAGAGGTGTACACAAGCATCAAGTCCTTCGACCTGTACATCGTAAGTCAATCGGATTCCTTGAGAGCTTTCATCGTGCCTCTGCTTATCGTTCGACATGATATTCTCAGACTACCGGAGACAGCACCGACTTCTGGTACAAGAATAGACGGATCTATGCTTTTGCCATTGAGCTTCGCCCTACCGACGGAGGATCCAGCGGTGATGGGTTTGTGCTGGCCCCCTCGCAGATTATTCCCACCGGCAAGGAGATCTACGCATCGGTCGTGTCGTGGGGCAACTTCGTGGTGAAGAACACGCTCCCAACCAAGCTCGTTCCTCTCCCCGCGGGACCGGACTCTTCCTGATGGACTCGCTCCTACGTTCGCTCTTGTTTACAGTTATGAACTTGTCGTCTTCACAAAATAAAAGGGTGCCCTACCGGTACAATCAGCCGAGCCTGAACCGACATCCGCTTTCACGCCCACAGATGGGTCCTCTAAAAGCCCCTGCCCCATATCCCTCCATCTCCTTGGACGTTCAAATGCGCTCCGAGTCTCATCCACGATTTCCGTCGACCTCGGAACCCAAGGAGAGTTGCGGAAGGGTACACCACGGCACCTGCCAGAACATTGTTCCTGGCCTCGACAACCTCGGTTGCTGTCAAGCAAATGTCCGGTTTCGAGATAGGATACGCTGCCGCCCATGCAAACACCGAATTGTTTTCCGAGACAGCTGCCTCGATCAGGCCTTCCGATGACTGACTTTGCGGTGAACTGACAGTCTGCGCGTCCAAGACTCGATCGTAATTGCGACTCTCTTCGGATTTTTGCGCCGACGGAAACAGTTTCTTTGCGGGGTCGGAGCGGTAACGGCTCTTGTTTCGTAGAACCATTGACCACTTCTTGCATGGGATCCCGTCCTGGTCCCCATCTCCGGGCGAGGCGCACCGCAGGTAGGGGTGCATCATCGACGGGACAGTGTCCTTGACATGATTGGTCTGGTGGCGCATGGAAAGCGATTGCATGGCGGGGGGTGCTCGCGGCTCGCTCGCGGATGCAACGCTGTCGATCCCTTCGTGACGGTGCAACGTCGGAATACGATGCTGAACAACGCCATTTTGCGCATCATTCGTGCTCGTCGGTACAGGCCGGAAGTCCGCTCGATAGGATAACGAGTCATTGGCAGTGGCAAAGTCGGACCAGTCGCTCCATTCCGACAGTCGATCGGCGTCTCGCCGCGGGCGCGAGCAGTCCCGTTCCGAGACTGAGTGAGATCTTCCGGCAGCAGTAAGACGTTGCCGCTGATGATCTTCGAGACACTCCTCCCAGATGTAAAGTGTGGTTGCCGTTCGCGCCATATTGTTGAAAAGTTCCCAATCTGCCGAAAGAGATGGGTCAGGATTGTGGCGGCAATGGGCATTCTCATACTGATAAATTTACCGGACTCGTCTCTTTCAGCTTTGATTCCAAGCTCGTTTCGATATTCTTGTTCATGTAGCAGAGAAAGTTCATCGCCCAGTCCGAACCGCTCACAGATTCCCGAAAGTCCCACTTGCAGCACGAGCTCGTAGAGATGTTGAAACCCTGGGTCGGCTTTACTCTCCGCGATGATTTGGGAGTGATGATGTCTTGGGGAACCGGTACAATCTTGAGGAGTCTGGACAGGAGGCGTGGGAAAACGGGGTTGGGCCGAAGCGCCGTCGTCGACCGGCGCGCTGCAGCTGCCGCGAGAGTGCACAACTGGACTATCTTGGCGATCCATGCCGATTGCTCTCCGACTACGAGTTGATATCAGGGGTGCTGCGTTACATGAGCTGATAGCTTGGGGCATCCCCACGGACTTCAAGGTGGAAAGGCTTGGTTGGGCCGCTTGAGTCACTGTCCAAACCGGATTTCCCTCGTCCGAAGCTTGCGGACAAAAGACTTGCCCGCAGGTTCATGCACATTCAACCCATCAGGAAACCGACGATTCGCTCACCGACCTTACCGGTACGGACTTGGCGAGCCAGAAAGTACAGTACTGCTGCCATCATCCCCATCATCCGAGACAAGCCGACGCAGAAGTTTTCCATGAGCGAATGGCTTGCTGTTTGACCTCTGGGTTTCTTGACTCCTGCCATCCGCGGTCTTCACCCCTTCGTCCCACCCAATGCCATCCGTCTTCGAACCGTGGACCGACCAAGCTTTCCAAGCCCCGATATCCTCTCTCTCCTGGTGTCCCAACAAAGATCTTCTCGCACTCTTACATCATTCCGGTACCCAAACTCCAGGGTCTCTCGATATCTACCGCCTAGGGGACGGTGCGACCAGGAAATGGGTCCGAGTCTGCTCCTTCCGCTCAGATAGCGAGATCACGGCCGTCGCTTGGAAGCTGGATGGAAGGCTCGTGGCCGTGGGATGCATGGACGGCAGAGTGAGGATCGTTGACGTCGAGACGGCCGAGGTGCTGCAGGTCGAAGGAACCGGGGCAAGGGTGGACTGCATCGAATGGGTAGAGTGGAAGGATGCACAAGGGGACGTTCAGGCACAAAAGGTGGACTAGGCTTCTGCACCTCGACCACAAGCAGCTTGGCTCATGGTGCCAAGCCGTCGCTCACAGGACACGTTGCTGGTTCAAGGATTCGATGTTCGTCTTTTGCCACCTTTACCCGTCCTGGAAGTTGCCAGTACTGGGCTCATGGGCACCACATCCCAGTACGTAGTAGTGTGACGCCTTCTCCTCACATTACGGTACTCATCGAACCACCTTAGTCCCCCCGAGCTTGCGCTGGCCGGATTGTCTGGATCTCGCCTTGATGTGCTAGTGTCCGCTGACGCGTCGGGTCGCTTGGATATAAGGTAGAGGAGAAAGAATACAATTGCTCGTCCCGAAGCTTCCGTTGAAAAACTTTCATCTCAGCATAGCAGGCAGACTTCCTATCGCCTCAATAGCCATCGACTCAATGCCTTCTATGGTGATAAATGTATGATACCTCAATACCCCTCGGTAAAAGACAGAAGCGACCGACTCAGAGTGTTCCTCCCGGGGGTTTTTAGCCTCAACGTATCATTCAGTTATGGCTTCCGCCTACGGTCGACAGGATTTCAGCAATTATCCTCTCGACGCCGGCTTCGTTCCCTACCTGCCAGCAGCTTCTCCTCTGCCGATTCTCGCTGCCCTTGCGCGGAATCCAACGAAACTCTCTACAAACCATTGCTCATTGCATCGCCTGCATTGAAAAACTCCTGACACATCTGAATACCTCGCTGGTCACGCTCGACAAGGAAAGAGTGGCGCTCATACGGTTGGTAAACGCGGAGAAGATTGCTTTCGATGTGTACGCAGAGGAGCATGCCATTCAAACGGATCTCGGCTGCGAGTTCCTTCATCTTTTGCTTGTGGGGATACCGAGCATGATTCTAGAGCAGTATCTCGTGCAGAGGCTCAATCATAACCACGTGCGTCTTTCCGGGACTGTTCGCTTTGACTGTGAGGCAAGGAGTTTTGTTCTGACTCGATCCCTCTCCGTTCTCCTCCCACTATCAGCAATACAGACAGTGGCAAAACCTTACACAGACTGGGCTGCGGTCGATCCGTCGAATGGCTCTCATGCACATCATGCCCGCCATCGAGCGGCTTATGATACATATCGACGAGCTGAAAGGATTTGCCAAATGGTGAGTAATGCCCTGGAGCTTAGCTTAGCTTCCCTGCCGCACGCTCAAACTGCGCAGTCGAAGCACAGCTCCCGTAGCGTTGAATAAAGTCGAGCTGGATAACCTCGAGAACGCACTTCTCGAGTTAGCGAAATGGACGGAAGAGGTGCAGCTGCAAGCCCTGGATATCGACGGTTCATTCAAAAGCTTCACTCTCTGGCTCCAGACCGGTCGGTTCGAGGATTTGCTTCCAAAGACAAGATTAGGAGCGGTTTGCTTACCATAAACTCCTCAACAGTTTGCGCAGCATTGGAGGACGAAGCGCCTGGCTCCTCCGAGATGGTAGATGTCGAAAACGTTTCGCGATACATCCGTCAGTATCTTATCTCAGACGAAGAGTTTGGGGAACCCGTTGGCCGGCCGTGCGTCTCCCTTCTGTTTGGAGCTTCGTCTTGAATGACTTCGCACTGACCCGTCTTCCTTTCTCAGATTCCAGTATCCTTCGCAGGAGACGTCGGATTATATTTCGGACACAGCCGGACGGCTCAATGGAATTTATAATGTCATCCTGGATCCCAATCCAGTCGTGCCCGCGGACAGTGGGGAGGTAAAAGTTCTATGCACCTTCAAGCAAGCAAAGGAGGCCGACGATCAAGCCCGACAAGGCAAATGCCTCGCCTCAAATCGCGAAGTGCAGGGAGCAGAGTTCATTGCGGTAGTTATCAATATCGAGACGATTGACGTTTGTACGCGCCATGCTCTCTAGATGTTCCTTTCAACAACAAAAGGCTAACTCTGGACTTTTCTCTTTCCAAGTAAACATATTCCGCCGCCGCTTGAACAGTGGAGACAGCGTCGCTTGCTTCCGCATGCTGAACACCATTGGCGAGATGATAGGCTCAGTGGCCAGCGTCGAGCTTTTCGACGACGAGCAATTGATCCTCTTGCATGAGACTTTGGACGCGGACGGTAGTTCTTCGTCCATCACTTAGTCGGTTGCCGGTGGTGGCATGACTGACAAGGATTCATTTCAGGAACATCGCTGACCCAAATCTCGACCTTCGCCTACCAGGGCCTCCCCTACGCTCCCTTGGACGGCGGCATCGACAGCGACCTCGCGGCTCGTTTGGTGAACGCAGAGGTACGGTCCGTTTTGAGTCGCCTCGGTTTTCCGTCGGGGCCTGCCGGGATTAATCATCCCGAACCTTTCCCTCTGCAAGGCGGTTCAGAACCTGCCCACCATCACGGCACGAACGACGGTGACCCTGGATCACGCGTGCGCGTTCATGACAGGCAACGGGTCAAAGGCGACGATAGCGGTGCTCGACCGGGAACGAAGGAGGGTATCTGTGCTGGAGCAGAACCAGGAGGAGGACGAGGAGTGAAAAAGCCTATTCCCTCCACGCCTGATTCCGGGGGTTCTGCGCTTCGAATATAAGGTTTTAAGCTTTGTTCTTCCACGAATACGCGACCGTGTACCAACGAACGGCGAGGGGGTTTGCCGCTTTTCCTTCCCCTGTTTGCTCCCCCGTTTTGAGTCCGTTCCCTGCACCCAACCCATTAGGCTCACCACCCAACCCATTAGGGGCCCCCCCCCCCCGGGTTGGGCGGCCCGTGGCGGGGGGGGGTTTGGGGGGGGGGGGGGCAGTTGGGAAAAGGGGGGCGGGGGGCCCAACGGCGGGCGCCGGGCCCCCCCCCGGGGGGGGGGGGGGGGCGGCTGTCGATCCGGAG
>JADGJA010000328.1:5658-23167 GCA_027596035.1 Thoreauomyces humboldtii
GGTGTGCTGGGGGGGTCGCCCGCCCGTGGCTCGGTTTTTACCAAATTTTGCTTCCTAATACGGGGAACGTTGGGTGCGCAATGCGCATTAATATACTCGTTCGCATAACCCCCCCCCCCCCCATCTCCTACCTCAACCATGACCGACATGGACGCTCAGCTACCGCCGTCTCCAACAACTGCTCGAATCGCCATGCTCGCTCGCTCCGTCGGGGCTGCAGCTCGACGCACATTCCCACGACGAAAACCAAGTCTCCAGATCGATGCCGTTCGAGCGGCCGAAGCGGACGAGGCACAGGCGTTGGAACTCGAGAGGGCTCTTCTTGCCGCTCGCCAGCTTCGCAGGAACTTTGACTGGAACGATCTTGCTCCAGCAGCCGAAAGTGCGCGGCCTTCGTTCTCTTATAAGCCTCGAAGGAGGGACACGGCTCCTCCAGAAGCGTTTTCCACGCTCCACATGGCTCGCTCTCGTCCGCAGGGAGCACAAGCCGCTGGCAGATGCCACCTTACCGCTCTCCCTACCGAGCTCCTATGCGCTATAGCCATGCGAGCTGGGTTCTTCGCATCTCTACAACTCATGCACACGTGTCGCTCCATGCGGAGCTTGTTCTCGGAGCGCGCCGCCTGGACGCTCTACATGAACCCCAAGGCGTGTACGGAGGTCGTCACGAATACCTGCAGGATCACGACCAAGACCACTCAATTCGATCACTTGGTGTTCGGGACGTGGAACAGAGCGTCGTTGCCGGGTGACATGCCGAAGGCGGGGGACTCGGATGCGCGACTGGAAGATGTCTTCTTCGAGCATCGAACGCTTTCCGAGCAGTTTGATTTCTTGGGTGGCATCAGCGTCCGTGTCGGGAAAAGCGCCTTGGCGAAGATGTAAAACGACCCGCGTGATCTCCACCATTGTTATCGAATCCACTCACACCTCGTCTCTTTTAGGGCATTCTTCGAGCACAGGCATACGCTCCCCTGCTGGCTCGCCGACGCGGACGCTCGATCGAAAGCAGGGCGGTCGCCTCCACCGTCTCACAACCCGACCCTCGAATGGACTCCTGACTCAACCTCCAGCCTCCCTTCCTCCACAACGCGAGAGCGCCCTCACACGTGCCCGGAGTGCGCTTACTTCGACACCCAGCGCGTCCTCAAGTCGGTGTGTCTGCTCGACAAAGCCTACCTCGAGGACGAGGAGATCGAATGGGACCACACGTTCGCTGACGGGCGAAGGAAGGTCGAGGTGAGGGTCAAACGGTATCAAGGGCTCCTGGGATACAGGTCCGTCAAGGATCTTCCTCTCGTGCACGCCAACGAGATATCGATAGATGGGAGGAAGGTTGAAGGCTGGGCGTATGACCATTTCAAATCGGTCGTCAGTCGGGATGCTTGACCTCACTGTGGAACTCGGCGTAGATTTGGCGTACGACAATACATGTCACATTCTGGTTACTTTGTATGTGCTTAGAGCGGTTTTATTCCGATCCTAACCATGCCCCCTTCTGTCACCACCCGACCTCCCGTCCCGCGAGGAGCTCTTCGTCGTGCACGGCGCTGTCGGCTACCCCCGCTAGAATCTGCGTCTTTCGGATCTTTCTCTTGACGGCTAGTATCTCCTGAGCATGAGCTCCATGTCTTGCCTGCAGGATCTGGATCTCGTTCTCTAGCGCTGCCGTTTGGTCCTACGAAGCAGAACAAATAAATGTTGGACGTCAGTTTCCCAATCCCAAACCAAAGGCAAAAGACAACACTGAATCGCAGTCGACTTCGACTTTCTGACTCACCACCCTCTCCTCGAAATCTCTCAACAATCCATCCTCACCGAGGAGACCCGCCCTCCTATCCAATCGAACATTGTCCTTTCTGACGGCATCTCTGCCCTTCTTGGCGGCCGGCATGGCGTCCCTCCACTTCAAGACGTCGGCATCGCACGTTCGGAGTTCGTTGGCCAGGACCCTCGCCTCGCCGGCGGTGTGATGCAGCTTCTCCTTGACATGGGTGAGGACCTGAACGATGGTGGTGATCTTCTTTCGGAGTTTGAGGAGATCCTCGTTCCGGGCTTCAATCTTGGACGTGTAGGTACTGTTCTCGATCTTCAGTTGTTCGAAATCGATCAGGTGGAGTCCATCCGCTAGTTCTTCCTGTCAGGTCGGGGGCAAGGATCGGGAAAAGTAAGTAAGAGATGGAACGCCCGGTAAACGATCAGGAAGCAAACGACGGTCGGTGGTGTGATCGCAACTGACCTTCTGCCTCAGCAATCCCTCACACCTCCTCAACCTGTTCCTCAGCTTGATGTAACCGAGTCTGACGTCCACGACCTCGGCATCCTTCCTCTCCTCTGCCGCCTCGAGAGCGTCCACGATCTTGGGAGGCACCGGTTTACCGCTTCGAGAGTTTTCGGCAGCTCCTGCGATCTCCCGCTTGTAGGCTCGGAACTCGCCGCCCTTCCCACCGGCTTCGGCCCGCTTCTGGGAGAGACGACCTTCGTATTCCCGACGGGCTCGACCGTGGACTTGGGCTTGCGCTCGTTGAGAGGCGGTCAGTGCCATCAGGGAGGAGAGGGCGGATCGGTAGCGACCCACGACGTCCGACCCGCCTTTGGATTCCGTCGCTTCTCGAGGTTCGTCCGTCTGGGAAGATAAAACATCAAGACTGTCAGATGGAAGGTCCGCTAGCGGAGTTGCTATGTGATTTCCCAGTTACCCTCTTTCTTCGGAAATACTCTCCGAGAGCGTTCTGGAGGGCCGTGTTACGGGCCTTCAACCTCTCCTTCCCGTCCAGAGCAGCCTTGATCCCTGCGATAAGTTCCTCTCGGTCCTTACCACCGGTCGCAGGAGGCACAGTCGTCGCGGCTGCTGACGTGGCTGCCGATCCTGCTCCAGCGGCAGCCCCGCTAGCAGCCGCCGCGTCGGTGGCGGACGCATCCTCGTCGACCGACACCTGAACCTCCGTAGGTGACGTCGCTCTCAGTCTCGTGAGATCGAGAAGGGTGTAGACTCCTACTCCCTTCTTGTTCGCCTTCCTCCTCTTCTCATCATGTGCATCCGTATGCGCATCCGCATGACTAGCGTCGTCGACATCCACCTCCGCATCTGCATCCCTATCACCATCACCATGGACGCACCCGACGTCCACTCCCCTGTCCTCATCCTCTCCATCTGCGTCGACGTTCACGAACGCGTAGGTGGCTGCCGGGGGCGGAGATGTGAGGGTCCTCGTCGTGGCGGGCAGGAAGGACTGTTGGGGCATGAGTTCCGGTTCGGGTTCCGGAGACGGAGTTCTGACGGTGGGAAACCGGTCCAACGAGGCGCTCAGATCATCCTTCTCCCTCAATTCCCCGTCGGTCCCATTCGTCTCGGATGCGTCGGACGGGTTCGTGATGGTGGTAGTCGAAGGATCGACGGTTGTTCCGTCCTCGTTGAGGTTTGCGGTGGCTGCCGTGGCGTCTTGTCCGTCTCCTGCGATTGGACCCGAATCACCAGGGTCGCCTCCCGCCGCCGTCGTGACGGCTCCCTCGTTGGGGACCCCATCTCCCGATTCCTCTTGCGCGGCAGTCCCTCCCGTCGCTGCCGATTCCGTCTTCTGATCCCCTGTCGGGCCGCCCTCCTGTGCCTGCGGATCCGGTACAGCGTCAGGTACGTTTGCAGCTGCTGTCGTTGGCGTTGCGGAAGTCGCTTCCGAGACCGATTCCACGGGTGCTGGTGATGCGGGTTGCTGCGGTTCTGATGTGGACTGTTCGGGAGCCGCTGCTCCGGCCGATGGAGGAAGAGGCATTTCGACGTCACCGTCAACTTTCTCGCTTGGTGCTTCCCCTTCCATCGTATGACGTGTTTGATTCTCCGTTCAAGGGGAGGGGAGAGGATGTGTGTTGATATGCTTTTTGAGCAAACTTCCTCGAGTGGTGGGTTGTCGATAGTGGTCTGCCTGTCTTGTCACAGCTTACAGAAGCCGTCCCCCCGCCGGCCGAGTGGCTGTGCAACTTCACCTTCCTAAAAACCACACCCCCCATTCGGCACCGAGCAGCAGCAGCAGTAACCGGCGACCACCATCCTTGGAGTCGGTCTCCCAAGCAACTACCTGCAACAACCGCATGCCCACCGCACTACTGTGTACCTCAACAGAGAATCATCCTCAATTGGCAGAAGGATTGGGAACGGAGGATTTACATTCGACAGCGATAACACCTTCGGCCTTCAGCCCGTCAACCCTCCTTCTCCCTTCAACGACCAGCTCGTCTCCAGGTTGCTCCAGGGCATGCCTCACATGGGTAATCGCAAGGAAAATTCGCGTCGCGTTGAGTTCGGTCCGAAATCACCACAGTCGTTACAAGGACAAGTCCGGGTCCATCGAGAAAGTATCAAGAATCAGAGCGTGGAGAGGAGGAAGCGGGTCTCCGATCCATCCCCCAAGCCCGACCCGAGGGAACACTAGCCATACGGCCATGGACCCCGAAGATACAGGAGAAAGAGCCTGATCAAAAGAAGCCTGATCGCTGAACTGTGAATGTGTTGGTATACTAACCCATTGAAGACGAGCCCAAAATCGAAACACCTAGTGCTCATGCTCGGCCTTCTTGAGCTCCTCCATCTTGGTTGTCCCAACGGGCGTGCCATATATGATGATCTGCTTGATACTCGTCGTTTCTTCGCCGCCAATGTTGTCCGCAATGAAAAACTGTAAGTGCAAGATATTGTCAGCAAACCGCAGCAGTTCGACCTTTCAGGCAAGGGAGACTAGCCCACTTACGTTGAGGTTGTGCACGTACTGGTACTTGACGAAGCGGAGCGGAATGACGGCACCGGACTCGTACTCTTTCGCTGAGAGGGTGATCGTCTCGGCTGGGTCTACGGATTCCGCCTCGTCGAAACCGAGGATGGCGGGTGGGTTAACGAATGTACGGATGGTCTTTGGCGCCTTGTCTGGTGAAATCGATCAAAAAGTCAGTTCCGAAAAATGCAAGGATTCGGGCTCCGCAGCACGCTGATACACCTACCGATGGACTCGGCGATGATCTTGAAAGAGTGAACCTTCACCGCTTGGTTGAATGGAATGTTGAGGATGAGCTGCTCATCGACGTCGCTCTCGAGGAAAGCTTCCGTCTTCTCGAAGGCATTCCGCACAACATGGTCTGCGCTCTGGTTCAGACATTCGAGTTGCGGCAGCGTGATCATCTCCGTCAGGTCGCTGTGTCCACCCAGAGACACTGGCAAGGTGGAATCGTCGGCGGCACCCTGGTGTTGCTTCACAATTTGTTCTAGGCCCTGCTTGTTTGCCCCTTTAAGCTCTGCAACCTTCTGAGCTGCTTTGAAAAAGTGAAACGTTGGCATTGCCTTTGAAGAAAGGTGGAAAACGACAATCTTCAGTATCGAGCACTTTGTGACGATTTCTTGTTCCTTAGTGCCTCGTCCCCTTACCTGCACGCCAGCCTGGGCGGCTACTTCTTGCAGCTGATCCACATCGACTTGAGCAAACGTGACATTTCTGATATTCGATCGAACATAATCCGTAACTAGCTCTCTCAGTGATTTCTTGCCTCTCAAAGCTTTGTGCCTCTACCTGTACTTGGTGCTCAACTCTTGGAAGAATGGTTTCATCATCTGACACGGACCGCACCAGGTCGCTGTGAAGTCCACGACGACCTGCCGAGGAGGGTCGTTAGCTTGCGGCTGTAAACATTCGAGCATAAAGAATGAAACTTGCTTACCAGCTTCCCGGCACCGGCAGAAGAGAGCAGCGATTCGTACTCGGCGGCGGACGTGATGGTTTTGACGAAGCTCATAACGAAACAGATGCTAGGGGCGGTAGAATCACGTGGTTGTTCCTGTACTTTTAAGGTATCGTGGAGGGGATCGTTGTGGAGATCACTTTGGGGTTCAGGTCAACCGATGCGGCTTGCACGCGTCTTTCGAATCTCCTTTTACGTTTGCACGCAATCGCAAGATTCGCAAAAAGAAGCATTCCCCCAACGATTCTGACTTCGCACTTCGGCGAAGACCACTAATCGCCTGAGGACACAACTTAAGTATCGGAATGGATGCTGTCCCTCATATTCACGCGGTATTTCAACAACGTGTGGAAAAGCGGATCGCCAATCATAGGGCAGCGGCGTAGCCGCTGCCCTAATAAGGAAAACTTAGACAGGAAGGTCAGCCCTCCAATCAAAAGTCGCAACTCCCACACACACCTGGCATAGCAGTTTCACTTAACCGCAGCTATCGACCTCCATCTGAAAGTGTTTCACTCCATGAGACTCATAGCGATGCCATGTACAGACAGACAGACTGGCAGGCTGTCAAAAGGTTTGAAAACAAGCCTCGCTTCGACGATACATGAATAGCTATAAGGATCACAGAAGACCTTGTGAAGCCGTTTGAACATATCTGCGGGGTTAACATTCCTACACCAGAAGGCAGTAGTCAATAGGCCTGGTGGGGGTCGTCCACTGGAATGGGCCTGTGCCGGCCATCGGTGGAAAACCCTAACCCTTCACGCCCGGAAGGTTTCTTTCGTTTCTCGCTCCACTTCAGCGCCCAGCAACAACAACCTTCTGCCCCGTCAACACGACACGCAACGACTTCGCGGCTAGGCTCGAGATTCCATCCACCCACACGCTCCCTCTCACCAACACCGTCCGGTACTGCTATCAGTGTAGGATATCCGACTGTTCTCATTCTCCTTTAGTCCCGTCTCGTGCAGCCCTCCCCGAAAGCCTCGAGGTTTCCTGGGACCGAAACGATAATCTGTGAACTTTCCTTCACTTCAAGTGCGTCTCGGAACTAGTGCTCAACGTACCGAGGAATTCCCGACACCGTACGTTCAAGGTTCAGGGCAACCTCAAGTGCTTGTTATTTCAAGACTGGTTCCTTTCCAGGAACAATTCCCTTCTGGAATCGTCGTCTGAGCGAAAGACACATCAGGCGAATTCCATTTCTTTCCCATCCCACCCTGTCTCTTGCGCTCTCTCAGATTGCTAAAAAGAAAAATAAAAAGCCAGAGCCTCCCTTCCCCTTGGACCCCTTCCCCAGAGTTGCCTCAACTCTCGAGCCTGCGATAGCTTTCGGGGCGTCTTTTTCCCGCCGTTCTTTGCGTGCCCTTGCTGAGGGGAGACGGGCCTGAGAGCTGGAAAAAAGGCACCGAGATAGGAAGAAGCGAGTGGGAAACGTACGAGGAAAAAGAGCTGCTCGCAGCCTGAGAAACAGAAACTATCGGGGACTGTTGGGCTGTTCGCGCGACTGTGGGGATCAGAGGGAAGACGCTTGCTTGACGGGAGACTTCTGACGTTTCGAGTATCAACCACGACAGCGGTACAAGGTTCTGCCCGCTGCTCCACCTTCCCTTGCCTTTCGAGCTTCCCGGCAAATCCCGAGCGATGCCCCACGCAAACGCAGCTGATTTAGAGGCGATCCGCCTGGAGTATCGGTCTTCACTGGGGGATCTCACGTTCAACTCCAAGCCGATCATTACCAATCTTACCATCATAGCGCAGGAGAACCTGGCAGCTGCGCCAGCCATCGTGAAAGCGATCGAAGACCAAATCCGCAATGTACGTTTTATGACATTGGAGTGAACTTTCAAATAACATGATTTTTGTTCGCATTGTAGTGCTCACTGCTGCCAAACCTTTCCTTTTCAGGCTCAGCCCAAGCAGAAACTTCCTGTATTCTATCTCCTCGACTCGATCTTGAAGAACGTGGGGGGAGCGTACTTGGGGCTCTTTGCCAGGAACATTGTCCAGATCTTTGCAACAGCTTTTGACGCAGTGGAAGGCGAAGACAGGCAGAGGTTCGTCAAGGTTTTGAGCACTTGGAAACATCACCCTCCTGGACCGTTGTTTGCGCCCGGCGTTTTTGCAGCCTTGGACAATGCTGTGGCCAACATCTCCCGTCAGCCCGTGCGTCGACCATCGCTCGGTCCCATATATGTAAACCCCGCTTTCAGAGTAAGTTCTATTACACCTCCTGTTTCCCATTTCAACAGAAGTACTCACAACTGTAAAGGCATTGGCACAGTCAGTATCTCCAACGGGATCTTCCTCTCCGCAGCCCTTCCCGGGTGCTAATCATCATCCACATCCGCACGTCAATGGTCATCAACACGGACGAGACATGCAAGGACGAGGTCTTCCAGGACGTCAGCCGCAGAGGTCACCGTACGACCGTCCTCGCGGTGCTAGTCATCGTGGCGGTGCCCGTCCCGACATTCCGAGGCAGGACGACCCTCGACGACGCAATACACCACCAGTGAACACGGTTGGTTCAAGAGTCTCGGTAAGAATAGGCGCCCGTGTTGTCCTGAAACATGTTACCTGTCTCCATATTATCCCCATCGCCTGGTTCTTTGCATACCCTTCTATCTCTTCGCGCGTTTTCCCCCGTACATGCGATTCTCTGGGTTGCTGCATATCTATCACACTTAACAACTTGGGCGGAGTTTGCGGCAACATTCTTTGATGTTTCTGCTGCTCAATGCCTCTAATGTGGCCATCAAATGCCCTGGCTTGTCAGCATGCGTTAGGAACATTAGACCTGTGCTGGTCTTACTATAAGGGTTCTGACCTTCTCTCTTTTGCCTTCTTTTCCTTTCGCATCTCCTATGTTTTGGTCTTTTCTCGGCTCCGCAGCATCCACCATATCCCCGCGGAAATCAATCGATCGGTAGCCCGGCACGCCTCCCACCCTCGAATCACATGCGCAACGCGGACGTAGATTCTCTCCGGCAGCAGATTCATACTCTTTTGACCCAGAAGCAAGGGATTGCTGCATTAAACCCGCTGGATGTCGTCACTCAAGGCCACATTACGGTTTTGACTCAGGTACGTCCCCATCTCACACCCAGGTCGTTCATGATCCTCGACCTGCCCTAATGTAGTAATTTCTCAGCTCGCGCAAGCTGTACAGCAGACGGCCCTCGACCCCGCCTCGATCGCACAGATTGGACAGATGCTTCAGCAGTACGCCAACGCCGCGCCTCCCTCGGTGTCCACACTGGCCGCTCCGCAACCTCTTGCTCTGCCAGTTCTCCTGCCGAACCAGGGATTCCCATCATTTTCCCTCCCGCAGTTCCCACCGGCAACGGGCGGCTTCCTGCCTCTCGCACAGCAAAGCCTGCTTCCAGCAAACCTCAGTGGTCTTCTGGGCAACACCGACCTGTCGGCGCTCCTGGGCGCTATCAACCCTGGAACCCAGCTGTCTGTACCATCGCAGCCGCAGGCTTTGCCGGTCTTTGGCAGCGGCAAACAGCCGGATCACATGGACGTCAGCGGTGGCGCCAATGCGACCCCGATGGGAGATCAACGAGAACATGGACAAGGCAGGAACGACGGCGTGGTCTGGTCTGTCGCGGATCTGCCGCGAATCCGTCTGGTTCACGAGGATCTCAACAAGTAAGCCTAAGCTACCCCTTCTCTGAAGAGTCTTCCATCTCCAGTCGACAGCGCCTCTGTTAAAACTGTTCGGCGCTAATCGCTCGTTCTTTCTTCAGGACATACCCGATGGCCGTCCGACTCCTCTACGAGGCGCTCGACCTCCAGTGCCGACAGTGCGGGACGCGGTACCCTCGCAGCGATTCTGGACGATCCAAGATGGACCTGCATCTCGACTGGCACTTCCGACAAAATCGACGGGCAAAGGAGAAGGCAAAGAAAGCTATCTCGCGCGACTGGTTTGTGGACGAGGATGAGTGGGTGCTGGAACAGGAAGTCAACGTTCGAGATCGCAAAGGTTCGGGACCGCGCATTTGGTTGTGGGATTCCATCCCGTCCGAGACAGAACACCGTCATCTCATATGCGATACGACCTTCCTTCTTCGTCTTCCAGTACCGACATTGTTCTTCGACAACGAGGACGTGACGGTCTCCGAGCCGGTCGAGGCCGTCTCCAACATCCCGGCTATCGCGGGCGAGACGAACCCTTCGTGCAAGATCTGCACCGAAGTGCTCGAAAAGTTCTACGACGAGGAGTCGGATGACTGGATGCTACGCGGCGCCGTCCGTGTGGATGGAAACGTACGTAGCCTTTTCCACCGTTTGCATGCTCAACTCAACCCTAACTCAAGTTTCACGTTGAATAGCTTTATCATCAAGTCTGTTACAAGGATGGGCAGGGCAAGACGAGTTCCCGCACTCCCACGCCGCCTTTGGTCGGAGAGACTCCGGCAACCGAGGGAGAGGGTCTCGTCGATGCGGTCAAGGCCGAGAAGTCGGCCCTCGGCTCCCAGGATATGGTCATCCAGAGCATTCCGTCGTAGAAGGATCGCGCGCACTACCGGGGATAAAGCTGGAGAGTCGCATCCAGCGCTTCTTGGGCAAAGTGCATAATACACCTTGCCGAGTCTCAAAATGCCATCCGTGGGAATATCTCTGATTTCCCGCTACTCTTGTCGTCGCTGGTTTAAATACATATATCGTATCAATCTTGCCTCCAAGTTGCCGTAGGTCTCTTAGGAGCTTGCAGCAACTTGCGGTACCGGTAGTTCAAGAACAACAATATCAGATCAAGTCTACCACATGGAAAGGGTTAGGGTAATGGATGAACACTAAGGCGCAGGCGTCCACCGTTCGAGCATTCTCCGTACGAACATAATGCCAACGTCCACTTCGGAATGAAAGTCACCGCTAACCAGAGTCCTGCGAGAATCAGGGTCAATGCTCGCCAGAGACGGGTTCATGCTGTCTAAGCAAAAAAAAACAACAACGAGGAAGTTCTCAAACTCCACATGAACCAAGGCAACATATATCAGTCTGTCCATTGCAAGCAGGAAGGGCCTTGAACGACAAAAAAAGTCGAAAAAGTTGAAGGCCCATCTGCATCCCTCTGTGTTTGAGGTTCCCGGCTTTGGGCGGGCTTGGCTGCATTAACCCATATTCACTGAGGACGTCTCCCCAGGGGCTCCCTCAGTTTAGCTGGGTCCGAGAGTAAGACCCACGGGGTTCGAGCAGGCTACGTCCCACCGGAAGCCGTGACCCGGTATTCCAACGCAAAGGTCGAAGGGTCACGGCTTCCAGACGGATACACACCCGGTCTTTCCTTCGACAACAACGCTGCGAAGAAGGACGTCGTGCCAGAGGGGAGCAAGGAGGCGAGGAAGAATGCGAGAAGGAGGTTGAAGAAGGCGGCGGGCGGTGGTGGCGGTGGTGGCGGTGGTGGTGGGGACGACAATGACCGGACGACAAGGACGAGGACGAGGTGGCCGCGGTGCCGGAGGCGGATCAACCGACGATCAAAAAGGAGGACCCTGAGAAGCGCGTCAAGGCTTTGCGAAAGAAGTTGAGGCAGATCGTCGACATCGAGGCGAAACGGGATAAGGCGCCGGGAACACCCTTAGTGTAGGAGCAGATCGACAAGATCGCCGCAAAGCCAGCGATAGAATCCGAGATCGCAGAGCTCGAGAAGGCTCTCTCGGCTCTCTCTGTTTGATTCCCAGCCATTCCAGCCTTGGTCGAGTGCCAATAGAACTGATACAGCATTGACCCCCATTACTTTTGTATGTGCGAACCAGTAATTTGCCCATTTGTTGCAATATGAGAGACATGGGCTACATCGATAAATCTGTGTCATCTAGTCAAGTGCGATCATATGTGGAGGAGACGTACAGTAGTTCCGACGGATTGCGAGAAAGGATCTGCATGCAAGAGCTGGAGGTAACGGTCATCTGCCAAGCCACAAAAGGGGTTGTTCCTCCCAGGGCGTCCATTTGCCCAGCTAAAAACGGACTCACCTGCGCCTATCGTCGAAAGATATGGGCATTCACATCCTCTGGCAGAACTCTGCGGGCGAGAACAAGTCCATAGACATCACATTGCCAAAGGCCGTCTTACCCGCCTACTGGCGCCTCAAGCACGTCTTCGGAGGCTATATTCCTCCCCACGCTACTGGCGTCCCCGAAAGCTGGAAGACGTTCGATCACCCGACACCGGAACCGGCAGTCTCTAAGACAGATGCACCCAGTGTAGAATCCGTCGGTCGGCTAAAGTCGGAGGAATGAGAACGAGGAAATGGTGGTCGGTCTACATGTGGAGCCCTGGAAAAGGGTTTCACCAAGCTCATGGTTCCACGGTTAAAGCTGCTCTGCCGGATTCGAGTGCCCGACACGTGGTTTCAACCAAAGTTACCCGCACGTAACCCGAAGATGGTCTACGTGCGTTGATTAGGGTCATGCGAGGATGAGAGGATGGTCTACATGAGAGGATGGACTGCTGGGAAGACCCATCTTCGAGAACACACACTGGTATCTGCAGATATATTGCCCAAAAATCAAACCAAATCGCCGATGCGAAACCTCTGGGGATCGAAGAAGGAGGCCGCAACGGTCCTGCCACCAAAGAACCTCCCGTTGAGTTCCTTCTGGGCCCTGATCGCGCCCTGCACGTTCTCGAACCTGATGAAGATGCGCACCGCCTCGCCGTCCGGGACCTGGTACGGGACCTCGAACACGACGCACTCCAGGATCTTTCCGAACCGTCCGCACTCTGCCGCCGTCTCGCCTTCCAGATCCGCGTCCACCTCTCCCCCGCCCACCATGTTGGTGAGCAGGACGATGGGAGTCGGTGGCGGGATGTGAGGTGGTGGGAATGGCGGTTGGATGGTTTCGGACGACCGTTTTCGGGAGTCGTGGTGCTGGTCACGATGGTCATGACTGTGATGTCGAGAAGGATGCGATTGTTGTTGATATGGGGGTGTCGTCTCGGATGTCGGTGTCGAGGACCGCCGTTTCGAGTCGGACGGCACGGGTAGTGGTGGTGGTGGTGGAGGTGGTGGCTGTAACGGTGCAGCCATCCTCATTCTCCGCATATAAGCCTCCTCTCCTGACGCCACACCCGCCATCGTTCGGCATGTATGCTTGGAGGAGGAGGTGGTGGTTGAAGCACGACATGGTCTGCTCTCTGGTTCTCGTCTCGAAAGGACGACCTTCCACTGTCTTGTCCTTCACCATTTATCTGCACCTCCTCCCTATACTGAGCACGTCTCCTCTCCACTTCCCTCTTCCGCTTCATCTCATCCTTAAACTGGAGGTAGTCGTTCGGTCTCGCTGGATCATACGCGTTCTTGTCAACATGCTTTGCCATCGGGAGCAAGATGAGCCTGAGCCTTGGACTCTCCCACGGGATGGATTTCCTCTCCATGCACGGACAAGACGTTGTTCGAAGTTACGGAGGTTGGAACTTCCACGAGTGGCACCGCGGGAGCCGGCTGCGCCCATTTCGCCACGTCTTTGAAGACGGCGCGAGGTGGTTTGTTAAGTTAAGGCGGGGGACGACGCTTTATCTGGACCGGTTGGAGGGCGGACCAGCCGGCTATCTTCTTCTTTCCGGGTGGGACTGTTGGTGGGGGGATCTCTGCTCGGACCAGGTTGGGGTTGGTCGGTTGGGAGGAAGAGTTGGAGTTTGCGTTGGAGGTCCATGGTTGTTGTTCCTGAGCTGCGGCATCGAGGACAGCATACAGTGATGCCATGTTGGGCCGGAGTGTTGTCCTTGAGTGTCGTCCTTTGTCGACGCTCAAGTTGTTTGAGAATGCTGATGTCCAGGCAAGCCTCGTTTGCTGCGGATCGACAGGGGGTCTGCCGAGAACCCGTCCGTGTCCGATAAGCTCGGACAAGCGGGGGTGATCCACAGACGAAGGCTGCCCGGGGCACTTTGGCGGGGGTCGGAGGACAAGATCATCTCCCGAGTCTTCAACGCAACACGATGGATCTTTCCCACCTGGATGCCCTCCTGGCCTCGTCTAAGCGACTGGACAAGGAAATGCAAGAGCTGGTGTAAGATCCAGCTTTTCCCGGAATTGTCATCTCCTTTGCACATCATAAGCTGACGATGAACCTGGTTGCAGGACGATGGTATCTATGCCACCGGCCACACCCGCCCCATCTCTTCAAACCTCCTTCTTGAACGGAGCGGACCGGCGCGTCGATTCGCTAGCCCGAGCCGTGGAGGCCATGGAGTTGAAGGAGCTCGGTCCCATACCCGTGTCCGCCGAGGTGCTGAAGGACGCAGCGACGGCTGCTTTGCTTCAAATTGAACGACAGTGCGCGAGAGCGGTCGCTGTGCTTGAGCAGTACGGGTACGAACCTGAAGGTCGGTCCCCTCGTAGGAAAGGGCAGTGGGGCCACGAAGGGATACATCTCGCTCAAACTCCGAGTGTTCGGTAGAGCCGAGGATACCTGCGCCCATGCACGGGCTCGATTTGAATTCGGATGATGGGGACATAGAGTCTCTTCCTGGTTCCATGCCCCCATCTCGAAGTACCACGCCTACTTACGGACTGGATCATAAAGAACCTCAGCCTCCCCCGTCACCCGACGTTCCGGTGTCGTTCGCAGTACCGACCATGAAGATGTACATCCCGCCGACCACGCCATCCCTGCCGCCTACCGCTGCCGGAGAGGAACCGCCTGACAGTCCCCTGGCGTCGCTAGAGGACTTTGGCATCTCTTCTTTGAGCCTGGGACTCTTGGAAGGTGGTCAGGGAGATCATAAAGCGTCGAGCGCGAAGTGAGTCGAGCCCTTTCTTCGTCATGACGTCCCTATTCCTTGACTTTGTCTGCTCACATTTGCCTCGTGTGTTCTAGATTTGCCTTCAATGATTCCCCGTTGGTCCCGGTCGCGAAGACCCGCCGAGAAGAGGGAACGCCTGGTACGAAGCCAGTCTGCACGTAAGTGGAGCGTTTCGTCAAGGGTATATATACTTCAACCTTCTCATATCGAAACTCCGTTCCAGATTGATTCCCAGCGATGACTCTCCGATAGTCCCCACGATGAAAGCCCGTCAACCGTACCTTCAGGCTGCCGGATCAGGGGCATCACCTCCGCATTGCATGTTCAGCGGATTGTTGTCCAAAGTCAGCGAAAGGGACTACGCGGGTCTACCCGCGGACATCCGGGCGAACTTGAGCGCAGATGCCATGAATGAATTGGTCGAAGGTGATTAAACGGGTCCCAGGACTTATCCTGTATCGAAAAAAGGAAGTTGCCAGTCACTGACTTGCAAGGGGTCACCTGCTCAGAGATCAACGAGGTGCTTCGAGGTACGGATCGTGTCGGTGCTTAAGGACAGTTCTCGTGGATGAGAAGTCTCACTCGTTGCTCACCTTCTGGAAATCAAAAGACAAGCGCTTCAACAACGACCCATCTCCTGACGGAATAACGATTGACGAGCTGTGCAAGGGCGCCCTGATAGGTAAGGAAGTTTCGGGAAGTGTTCTTGCGGCGACCGAAACTATACACATGACTCTTATCTCACTAGACCCATCCAAAGCCAACTCTGTGCTGGAAGCTCTTATCCAACTTCGGAAAGTGCTACCGCCTTCATCGAATGGATGGTACAAGATGGCATGAACCAAATTTTTTATAAGAGCAAGACATAAAGATAATATGATACAAAGTCCTCTACTGGGATACCAAACTCGACTGCGACCGCAATATATATACGCCGACCGTACGCTTACTCCATGGCACCAAACAGAGCGTCTCCTCGCTCCTTGACAGCTGGCCAGTCTTCCCTGGTGATCGAAAACCAGTGCGTGTGGCGGCGTTCCCCCTTCAAGATCATCTGTCACGATACAAACGACCAGAGTGGGATCAATTGATTGGCCCTCCGACTCCCTCTCATCGTCCAAGAGCTCATTCGACGACAGGTTTCTTCCCCACTTACATGGTTCCTGAACACTCCCTCAAACGTAAACCCGACCTTCTTCGCGGTAGCCTGACTCGCCACGTTCTCGTGATGACACTTCCACTCGACCCTGTCGCAAGGCCACTCTGTCATGGCGAAGGCGTACGACACGAGCAGGTAGGCAGCCGCGGATCCGACGCCCTTTCTCGTCCCCTTCCCCACCCATATGTGACCGATCTCGAGACGATGGTGCTCGGGGACCACGTTCAGGTACGCGACGAGACCGAGCGGCTTGTTCGTTCTACCGGGGTAAAAGAAAAACCCCCCCGGTCAGTCCAACAGAAATACGAGAATGGGCATTTTCATGCGAATCTTTTTTTCTAACTTTTTGTCCCGAATGACAAACGCGCTGCAGGTTCGATCATCGATGTAGGCGCCTTGGGCCCATTGGAGGTAGGTGGGAAGGTTGCTGAAGGGACCGTATGGTAGGAGTTTGTAGAGGGCGGCTCCGTCCGATGTGGCGTGCGAGAGAGCGTACAGTTGCGGTAAGTCTTCCTCGACGACGGGGGTGAGGATCAGCGTGTCGTTTGAGATCTGTGCTGGGGACGTGAGGTGGGACATTGTGGAAGAGAGGGAAGAAGCTCGTGGGTTTGTGGGTTTGTTGAATAGGGAACTCACGCGGGGTATGGCTCCCGGTATGCTGATTTTGATGAACAAGGGAATGTCCAAGAAATGATTCAAATGAATGGGTTTTGTTGGCTTTATATCGAGAATTACACACATGTACACCGTAATGGGGCGGCTGGCTCTTTTTACTCAAGAGTGAAAATTTGTACCCGCTTTCGCTTCTCTACTAAGATACGATACCTCACTTTCCACCCCACGCCAGAGAGTCCCTCTCTCCGGGAGTTTTCTCCTCGTCGTCGGTCGTCGTCGGTCCCAGTCCTTCTGTTTCGATCCCAAGCTGTTTCAATCCCACGGGTCCTTGCGTAGCATCCTACACGCAAGTCGCTTGTCGGAGAAGTCTAAGCTGGAGGTTCGCGGTGGACCCCAGGGTCACTGAGAACCTTCGACGCCGATGTATCGCCCAAAGCCCCGCATGCTCCGCCGCTGGTCACAAGGGGATCCAGTCCATGCTTCATCCGACTGGATGGGCTTGTCGTAGTCCCCGAGCGTCGATCAGCGTGCGCGGCAGGACATCGGTCGGGGCGGTTCCCTCCGTTTTTGATTCACCACCTGATTGAGCCTCCTTTCTTCTCAACCGTCGAGGAGTCCTGGTCCGTGCCGTCCCTTCGAGCCATCCTGGCGAAGGGGGTCTCTTTTTTGCTTCGCTGTTTCGAAGAAGAGTCGAAAAGGCAAGGCAAGTCCGGGATTGTCATGAACCGGGGGCCCGATGTAGTCCATCCACGGTACACGATCCGGCATCGTGATCGATGCCCGAGGCGAAAGGGAGACTCGGATTCGGTGCTGTGCGCGACGTTCCCAGTTTTTGGCGCACGGGGCGGGATCGATCGTGCTCCCTCCGTATCGGTGTACGCCGTCAAGTGCATGATTCGTCTCCGGTCCACGACGTCCTTCGATATTTCCTGCTCTCGTTCGATGCGGGTGTTCCAGAGAAGAAGAGCAAGCGATCCATATGTCGTGAAACGCAGGACTCTAGGGACGGGGAGTCTGGACGAAACGAGTCCGGCGGAACCAGTGCGCTCTTTCTGCGTTGGGGCCTCGGACTCTTTCTGAACAGGATCCCGGAGGCATCTTGCGACTTGCTCATCAATGGTTGGTGGATATCTCTGACTGGACGTGTGTCGATCCTTTGACAGGTACGCGAACCTGCTCAGTGAAAGGTAAAGCGCGGGAGAGAGGGGCGATCCGCTACGAGTGCAAGGGGGAAGGGGGAAGGAGGAGGGA
>JADGJA010000329.1:0-13239 GCA_027596035.1 Thoreauomyces humboldtii
GAAAAAAGCCGTTTCCTTTTGATTTCTTGGGAAACCCCATCCTGACGAAATTCTGGACGCGGCGTTAGGATCAAGGAGTCCAACACAGAGGACGGACACAAGCTGTACGCGCGACACATCCACGAGTACCTCGCACGACTCATGTACGGGCGAAGGAGCAAGCACAACCCGCTCTGGAACTCGCTGGTCGTGGGAGGCATCAGGGACAATGACGGTGGAACGTACGTGATATCATCGTTCATCTGGCGTTTTTCACCTGGGCTTGGATGCAGGAAGAGAAAAGAAAACTGACGCGGTATTCGTATTTCCCCTTATCGTTCAGGTTCCTCGGGTTCGTGGATCTTCAAGGGACGACGTACGAGGCGTCCACCATCGCCACCGGGTACGGTGCCTACATCGCGCAGCCTCTCCTCCGCAAGGCGGTGGAGGGAAACGAGGAGACGCTCACCGAGGAGGAGGCCGCAAAGGTTCTGGACGACTGCATGCGAGTGCTCTTTTACCGTGACGCGAGATCGTCCAACACGGTAGGGGAAGAAGAACCACGACGATGTTCGGCGTGCTGGGACATGACACTTGGTCAGAATATGTACTGATGCCTCAAACTTTTGTTTTTGTGCGTTCCATCTAGATCCAACGCGCGACCATCAACGCGTCCGGGACCACCATCACGGCTCCGTACAAGTTGGACACCGAGTGGGCCTTTGCGGAGAGCGTGCGAGGATACGGCGCTCCTTGATTGTAGGAGGTGCCCCCTCTTTCTCCCTCTTCAGCTTTTTGTGTACAAAACGAAGGATATACGCGTCATGATATTATCATTCTGCGGTGTTTGAGGAGCCTATGCGGGCTACGAGAGTGCTCTGGGAGTGAAGATGGATACGCCATGCTAGGGGCAAGATCGCGTAGGAGACTCGGACGGTGGTGACGGGTGGGAGACGGTCAAAGCTACCTGACGGAGTGAGGCAAGATATGAAGTGGAGAGATCCGCTTCGGGGACGCTTTTCTCATCTCTCGTCAGGCATGCCCCTTCGGAGAATCGTTTCGCCTTGTCCATCAGTCGTGACCACCCACCGCAGTAGCCGTCAGCCGGGGCGAAGGGGCGAACGTAGGAGAACCGCATGGAAGTGCCTTGGATCCAAGCAGACGTGTCCCCCTCCACCATCCTTCCGTCCGTTTCTCTCATTTCCCGCGTCGCACCCCATCCATGTCATATGGAGTTGGTCCAGGTACTCCGTTCGAAAGACCCTCTTTCGTCAGACGATTCGGTTTTCTCCTTTCTCTTTTGTTTCCTCACATCAATCCTCCCATCTCGTTCTCCAAGATGAACGTTCCTCGCTGAAAGAGATGGAAAAACCAGCATTAACGAAGCGGGTCCTTCGTAAAAGACGGTCGAGTCTCTTTCCGTCCAGTATCGCCCCTCACCTTGAACAGCCTCTGCTGACGTGTCGGATCCACGACGTCCTGGTTGGCTCGGAATGCCTCCCTCACACGCAGACGGTAGTAGTCCTTGTCGGTGTAGCGGAGCGTTCTTTTTTTAGCGACGGGAGGAAAGAAGAGTGTGAGCTTTTTCTTTTGAGCTTCTGAGCTTTTGAAGACTGGAGGGTGGTTTGTGCCAGTCGCTCTTTTCGAGGGACGCGAGAGTAATTTGATTTATTACCTCGAAGATGCGAGTAGCCTGCGGTACAGCCTGAGGACCTGGGTGCGGTCGATCGAGAGGGACATTTGGGGGACGTTCTGGTTCACTTTGTCAATGTAGTTTTGCTTGCGCCCCCGGGTGCGAACGATACAGTAGGAACGATGTCCGAAAAGTGCCGCCACGGGTCCGAAAAGAGTGTGCCTCGCGGAACAAGGCGGGAAGGGGAAAAAAAAGAAAACGAGACGCTTTCTTCCCGTTTTCCTCTCTCTCTTTTTTTTTTGTTTGACATTCCGTCTCTCTCTCTCTCTCTCTCTCTCGTACCCCATCGGCATCCCCTCCATCGCGTAGCATCCTCTGTCACCGTCGCGCTCCCACGCTCGTCCTGAACCTCCTTCCCTTACACTCCCGACCGACCAAGCCAAACAGCACATCTTCATCATGGGTGGAGGAAACGTACGTTATTACTGTTTGCCACGACGGACTTTCTTTCTTCAGTGCTTCATGGTCGCTTGAACCATTACCCTGACCGCCCTGGACTCTTCCCGCAAACAGGCACAAAAGTCGGCCATGGCGCGAGCAAAGAACGCAGCAAAGGCAGGCGGAACAGCAAAGTCACAGACCAAGCAGGTCAGTTCATCCCCTTGTCCATCCTTGTTGCACCGACCAATTTTGTTGAAATGTTTCCTTCAGAACGAAGCGGCAAAGACGACCATCTGCTCGGTGTGCAGACAGACGTTCCTCATGACGATCCGTCAGAAGGCTCTGGAGGAACACGTCACCAACAAGCACGTCGGAAAGGACTTCAAGACCTGCTTCCCTACCTTCGAGGCCACCGCTTGAAAACCGATCAAAAAAAAAAAAAGAAAAAAGAGTGGGACGAGGAGCAGAGCTTCGACATCCCCCACTTTTAACCCCCTTTCTGGGTCATTATTTTGAGGACCGTTTCCTTCTCTGCTATCGATCGATCGCCCGCATCTCCGCACACCCCCAACCCTTTGTAATTAGTCTCGCAGAACCACTAATCAGACTCCACGCGTCCGACCTTCACAAACGAGACCCCGTTCCGGAAAACCAGAGGATCCATGATAGGGACGAAGTGTACATGAAGATGGACGAACGTGCAGATTGGAAAAGACAACGATGGGAGTGTGTGTGTGTACGCCTCAACCCATAAAAGCCGGGGTCTCCCTACGAACCCTTCGTTTTCTTCAACCCATCCACCTCCTTCCTCAACGCCTTGATCTCATCCACCAGACTCCTCAGCGTCGCCTGAACGCCATCGCTCTCTCCCCCGGTCCCTCGCTCACCCTTGTCTTTCCCATCCCCTTCCTTCTCCACCGCCTTCCTCCCGGCGTCCTTCTCGACAGGTTGATCCTGCCCGTCCTCCTCCCTCCTCCCAGCCTCCTCCTTCTGCTCCTCCTCGAACTCCCTGTCCTCCTTGACCTTGTAGATCCTCGCCGTCGTGTTCGGCATCACCTCCTCGGCGACCGCGATCGCCAGGTTTCCCGGCAGACACGCCGCGATCCAGACCCACCTCCTCAGGTCCAGGTACCTGGCCTCGGAGAGGACGAGGTGGGGCACGTAGAGGAAGGGTTCGAGGAGGTTGGTCGGGGAGATGAACGGGTATCGGGTCGCGTCGAGGTAGATGCCCAGGACGTTGACCGTGAACTGGAACACGTGCTGTTGGGACGCCGACTCCACCACCACCGTGTAGGACTGGTTGAAGAAGGCGATGAGCATGTTGAGCATGATCACCGACGCCAGGACCATGAAGAAGATGAGGAGGGGTGGACCGAGGACGTCGTGCATGCCTTCCGCTTCGTCAAAGTCTGGGGATCTGGAGAAAAACGCGAAAGGGGGAGACGTTTTGAGTCACCCCGCGAGGTGGGAAGGGAATCGGAAACCGGGTATGGTTGAAAACTCACTGGAGGAAAGCCTTTGCGAGCAGATAGATGCCTTTTCCGAAACCAGGTCCTTCGGCCGGCGTGGCACGAGCGAGACCAGCGAACGCTTGGACGAAACCGACGAGGACGAACGAGAACATGATGAAAAAGTAGGCGGCGTCCCTCATCATGGATCGAATGATGACGACCATTTCTCCAAAGTATCGGAATCTGGCAGGAGGAAGGACAGCATATCAGACATGCAGGGTTCCACGTGTCATTATCACAGATGAAATGCCTCACCCAGCCAGCACGTGGATGGCCCTCGTCCACAGAAACACGGCGTTGCAGGCAAGCAGATCATAGGCCATGTCGTTGGGTCCGTCGAGGATCTGGTCGCTGCCGATCCACTGCCCGTAGCACCGAAAGACAAACGCAATAGTAAAGATGGTCATGCTGATGACGTCAATCCCGTTGAACTAGTGATGCATAGTATTCAATGATGAGCGAGACGGGACGAACGCTCCGTGCTTGGAAAAGCCCGTCGACGGAACGACACATACCAAGGTAAGAAAGTAGAAGTCGAAACCCTGGGCACAGAACTGCTTGATCTCGGAGAATCCGAACGACAGGACCAAAAAGTACATGAGAAGCTCGAAGGCGTTGAACTCGGGCGTTCGATAGTTGACCACGAACGTGAAGACGGCCAGGAGGATGAAGCTGAAGGCCGTCTCGGCCGCGTATCGGTAGAGGGGCACTCCGAGACGACCTTCGGGAAGGGCTCGGAATCCGACCTGGATCTCCTCCGGCCACTGGTATCCCTGGACGTATCCGTCTCCGTCCTCGCTGTCCATCTTGATGTCGAGGGACGGTCGAGGGACGAGGAGTCCTCGCCAGATGTACTCGACGCATTGTTGGACGGTCAGAGAGTTGATGAACTGGACGGCGTCCGATTCGACCGCGACCTGGAGGGCTGTGGGAAATGAATAAAAATAAAACGAAGATCATCGATGAGCGTGGGAAAAAGAGAGGAAGTTCATGCTTGAGCGTCGGATGATGTAAGATTCGCGCGAGATGTAAACATGCCGCGCTTCGCGCGGCCATGCAAGGAGGACCTCGCTTCGCTCGGTACGTCATCTCGCCTCGCTTCGCTCGGCATTCTTTTTTCTTGCCGCGCTTCGCGCGGCCAACGAAGGAGGACCTCGCTTCGCGCGGTACGCCATCTCGCCTCGCTTCGCTCGGCAGTCTTTGGTTTGCCGCGCTTCGCGCGGCCATGCAGGAGGACCTCGCTTCGCTCGGTACGTCATCTCGCCTCGCTCCGCTCGGCATTCTTTTTTCTTGCCGCGCTTCGCGCGGCCGTGCAGGAGAACCTCGCTCCGCTCGGTGTTTATCCTGGCCTCGCCTCGCTTCGCTCGGCAGTCCACTGCTCGAGTTCACTCACGCGACTCCTCGTTGTGACCGTCCTGGAGGCTCGTGAACAGCGGGGTGAGGACCTCGACGAAGAGCTCCTCCCTCCCGACCTTCTTCTCTGCCATCTTCTCGACGAGCCTGACGGCCATGGTCTCGCAGAAGAGAGCCCTGGAGCGCAAGAGGTCGGTCCTGTGGATGGACCGGCGGGCCCTTTCGGAGAGGATGCGGTGGGCTGCGATGCAGCCGTAGACGCAAGCTCGACGGGACAGGGAGTGGAGGTCGTGGAGCATGTCGTCGGTGATGATCGCGTCACCGTCCGAGAGGAGCTCGGGTTTGAGGGGTTCGGTTACGGTGTCGCGTGCGAGTTGGAGGGCCCTGGAGAAAAGGATCTGGGAGGTGAGTTGGGGGGTTGGGGGGAGGCAATGGGGCAGCCTCTCACTTGTCGTAGCATTCCTTTGCCTCGTGCTCTCCGAGGAGACCGTGGAGACCGTTCGAGCCACGTCGTCGAGCAGCGATGGATGGAGAGGAGGAGGACGCCGAGTGGTTGCTTCCTCTCCTGGTGGATGATGACCTGTCCGACAGGAGAGGCCGTGCCTCCTCGACGTCGCTGGAAGACTGCTGAGGCATTGAGGCGGGGTCTCTACGATTCCTTGCTGTGTATTAGGATTCACGTGGCTACCACTGGCACTCTGCCTTCCCAAACGCAAGCTGACGTTTGCAATGGGGATGGTCTGCAATGGGGACGGGGGGAGCCTTTTTTCTTGGCCCCCCGAGTGACATGACCTCATTCCCCGAACAGGTCGCTGTTGATTTAGACAAAAGAGGCGCGGATGAAGAACGAAGCCTTTTCCTTTGCTTTTAGGGTTTTAAGGTTCCGACAGTGCGACGGCTTCACCGTTTCCTGACACCCAATTTTTTTTACTATTACGCCCTTTCTGTTCTCGCCGTCGTACTGTACGTTTGTCCCCATTTGGCACCTTCTCGACCCTTCCCTTCCCTATATCAGCGCACGTTGAATGGTGTTTCTACAAGAAGAGCGGCATGGGACCGGATGGTTCGCCGTCGGGCTCCTGGGAGCAACGTTGTCATATGGTCTGCACCCTCCCCACCCTCCTAACTTCCGCACCCATGGTTTAGTTGGCTATAACATCTCGTTAACACCGAGAAGGTCTCCAGTTCAATCCTGGATGGGTGTACACTTTTGCCGATTGTAGTAAAGTGATTCGTTTTGCTCTCGACGGAATGGGTTGGGTTGGTGGTGTTGATGGTTGTGGGTTGAGTGTCGTTGACGGGTGATGATGTTGAATGGGCGAGGGATGAGGGATGATCTTTAAGGCGCATCGTGTGTCCGTGTACTGTTGAATTGGATATGAGCTTCTTGTCGGTTGTGGATCGCATCAGCGTGAAGCGTTTGCTTGGTCGGCGTTTCTTACGGATTGTCGGGTTTCCGATTTGGCGCATTCCACTAAGGCAAGTCACTGTGAGAAAACAAGATCATGATGGACGTACATCTGCAGAGGATAGAAGGTTCAAACCTCAAGCGTATTGAATGTGGGTTCGCTTCCTGGCAGTCGAAAGGCGGACAGCGGCGAACCCGCTTCTCTGGAAAAGCATGTCCCGGGAAAAAAGCATCGGCACATCAAGGGCATCCAACGCGCATACCATAAACATAGCTATCTCTACTGTATTGTCCCTCGTCCACCAAAAATATATACAAGATATCGTCGCATTAGAAGTTCCCTCACCTTCCTGCCCTCCCGCCACCACTCATCAGCATCCTCACCGCCGACTCCGATGATCCTCACAAACACCTCCTCCAGGGTCCCACGCCCCACTGCTCTCTCCCATGTTCCTTTCCCTCGGTCTCCATCACTTCGAAAACCTCCCTAAAACTCGTCCTCGTGCTCGCACCCGTCCCCGCGGCATCGGCTCCATCCCCGTCCCCATCCAGAAGGCCACAAGGTCAGAAGCCGGAAGGAGCGAAAATGGACAGCTGGGTTGCCTTATGAAGGAGCACCCGTCAAGGTGGATGCACGAGAAGGCACCATGAAGCGGGGGATGGACAATATCGCTGAACGTTGACGCTCCGGGGAAAGGAAGGAAGGGGTGAGGACAAAGATTCTTCTTCCCACGGGACAGGGATCCAAGTTCTATGTATTGTGCAAACGACGAGCGTTCCTCACGGCGATCGAAAAAGGTTGGAAGTACTGCCTTCATGCCGACGAGACAACCCTCACGCTGACCCCTTGGCTCGGGGTACCATCCGCGCCCACCAGGAACAGGTTCCAGCTTCCCTCCAGCACGATCTCCCCGACAGGCACGCTCAACGTCACGGTTCCGTAGCCGTCCCGACTCTGACTGGGCTGCACCACGCTCTCCACAGTCAACGGCAGGTACCGCTGGTTCTGATCGAACGAGTGCGTGAAGCTTCCCAGCGCCATCAACGCCGCACCTCGCACCTGTCTCAGATCCGCGTTCGAGAACGTGACCGTCGTGGTCGGGTTGCCGCTGCCGTCCGTCGTCGTCGATGCGGAAAACGTGATGGGACCGTCCGAGACGGTGGATACGATGGGACGGGTCACGCAGGTCGCGTTTCCGCCGCCGCTGCTGCTGCGGAGGTAAGGCGGAGTGAAGATCCGAACGTCGATCCTTTCGCAACCGATGGAATGTCCCTTCCCATCGACGCCGCCGCCGACGGCCACTCGACCGTCCTTGAGGAGCAACGCCCAGCCATGGTACGCTCTGAACGTCTGATCGTCCGTCCAGGGGTCCAACGTGGTGAGGGATCTCGTCAAGGGATCGTACAGTTGCGGTGGCGGGACCTGGGTGGCATCGAACCGGTTCTGACCGTTCAGCAGAAGGACGGTTCCATCGGGTAGGAGCACCGACGCGGGATTGTCCCTACTGAACGTCGCGTCGAGGGAGGTCCACGTGGAGTGCGTCGGATCGTACATGTCGAGCTTCCAGGGCTGGGATCCGCCTCCCATCGTGACCATGTCGCCGTCGGGGCTCCAGAAGGCTGTCGAATCGTCGGCCATGGAGCTGCCCGACGTGGAGCGATCGTCGTTGGGAGCCGATGCCGACCTCGCCGCGTCGAGGGTGCCGACGTCCGTGTTGTAGTATGTGAGGAGACCCTTGTATCCCATCAAAGCGACGTGACGGTCCAGACCGTCCACGATCACGGGTCTCGGAAGGACAAAGACGTGGGTGTAGTCCCTGATGCCAGGGGTGATGACGTTTCCCGCGACGTTCCCTATGGCGGTCCACGAGTCGGTGGAAGGGTGGTAAAGAGCTAGGTTGTCGTTCGATTGAGGGTCCCCCTCGCAACACTGTTTGAACCCTCCCGTGACCAGCACGTCTCCGTTGACGAGTCTCGCGGCTGTCGGATACCACATCGTGCCGATGGGGGCGTCGGGAGTCACGGTGTAGGATCCCGTAGCGGGGTCAAAGATTCGGGCGTAGCTGAGACCAACTTCCACCTCGTTCGGCTCTCCAAGGTTCTGGTACGTTGCACCACCTACGACGAAGATGCGTCCGTCCGGGAGGGGGACCTGTCCGGAGCAGTAGAGAGTGTCGGCCGGGAGGACCCGTTGGTCGGCAAACGGGGTCGGGATGACGAGAGTGGGGTTTCGAGACGGAGTAGGCGGAGGAGCGACGGTACCGGCATCGATGATGGAGGTCGAGTTGAGGATGAACGACACGCCGTGCTTGCGGGTACCGTTGGGTGCGATGCAGTTGACGTAGTCGCTCCGAGACCAGCCGACGATGTACATCTACGAGGCAGGCATGTGAGCTGCCCGATCTGGGCGCGGGATCGTGCAGTCAGAGGAGACCTACCCTTCCGTCTTCAAGTAGCGTAGCATGAATGGGGGTGACGAACCATCCGCCATCGGGCTTTCCGTCCGTATAAAAGTCACTGGTATCGATCAAGTCGACATTGGGCGACCATGCAGGTGTCATCGGCTCACAGATGCCGACGTCAGCAGTCATGCTGTGACAAAATGGGAACGCAAACGTCAAAATTCATTATGCATTTTTCAAACTGAGATTCTAAAAACGAAGTCTACCCCAGGTGTCCGTCTCGACGTGGCTTCCCAGCACCACTCTTGATCGCTTCCACCACCGTGGCAACAGCGGTGGCGGTAGAAGTACCGGTAGGAGTAGGGACCGAAGGCGTGTACGGAGGCACAGTGAATTGCGGCACGACGATAAAGTTCTGACCCCCGTTGTTGGCGTAGAAAGTCCGGCCATCAGCTGTGTCGTATCGTACGTAAAAGGAATGGATCGACAAATCGTGTTGAAGAAGCGTCTTGACGGTCCAGACCTCGTGGTCGGTGTTGGGGATCGGACGAGAGTAATTGGCGCTGATCGTCTGGCGACCATACTCGTCGTCCCACCAGCCCTAAGAATATGATCAAAGGGTGAGACTTTTCGCCTTCGAGAGTATGATAAAGCAAATGCCGAGGCACAGCATACCCGGAAGTCGCTGTAGATAACGTAAACGTTACTGCCGATGCCCGTTGCAAGGACGTCGACGTTGACGGTCAAGACACCATCGAGAGCACCGAATCCGGGCTCGACGACGACGTTCGAGTCGTCGCGGATCGTTAGGTGCGAGGCGGTGGGAGCGGCTTGGCAGGTCATGGCGACTAAGGCCGTGAAGAAAACGAAGAGAAGCTTCATTGGTATAGAGGACAAGGGTATGCAGGTGGATATTATGGGAATGGGTAGATGAGTTGAGCCCTGCAGAACAGAGACGGAACCTCACACGACTGGACCTTTATAAGAATACGAGACCAGGCCGCACGGAGAGATAAAGCATCTTGTTTCCCGACGGGAGATGGCCTTTGCAAATGCATCGATCCAAAAGAGAGAGAAAAAAAAGCTGCATTACGCGACGTTACAGCATCTCCCGAGCGCTTCCCATGTAAAGCGCCTTGGCTATTCTGCCAATGCGATATGGTTCTTTCGATCTGCTTTTTTCTTTTTCCTCCTTCGCTCTTGGGCTTCGGCTGGGGACCAGGGCAGGTAGGTTGAAGCGGCCTGGGAGCGTCACAGATTGTTGTTCAGATATCTTATCGACCTCGCCGTGCGAGCACAGACGGAGCGGGCGGTTCTTGGATTTTTGGAAGAGAAGAGGCGTGTCGGTCTGTCGAGCGGCAAGGCGGGGCGGGGCGGCCGTGTAAAGTGCCACCAGAGCGTGCACCTCACGTTTTCGTTCCAAAATGTGTACGGTACATCCAAAATCGATTCTACAGAATCTACTGTACAGTTACAGTACATGTACACTTTTATCGATGCGAAACTTTCTCGTCTGCCTTTACTTCCTTTTCCCCCCACAGGAAGACTTCGCCCCCCAAAACAAAAGAACTACAACAGAAAGACGGGAAGGCCGATGGAAAACACCGTGGGCCGTGGCTGTGCAGCGTCATCCAAGAAGGTGATCGCCTATGCCATAGGACAACGTAGATTCCGGCACTCTAATCTAAGTGTATTCCGATGGGCGTTATCATGTATCACGCACTACCAAGACTTGCTTCGTCACTACCCTTCTCCAGTCCTCCTCCCTTCGTGGGCGACTTTGCCCGCCCGGCGGTCGCAGTAGCTGCTGCAGGAGTCTTCTGCTGCAGCTGCCACGCCGGTATCGTAGGTTTCGAGGGTATGTTCCCTGCCGCAAACGATCCTCGCTGGGAGAGCGGTGCGGGAGGCGGCGGCAGGCCGTCATCGACGAGGGACGAGGAGGATCCGGACGGGGATGCCGGGACGGAAGGAGTGGGGAGACTACGGTTCAGCAGGAGGTTCTTCAAGGACTTTATCTCTGCCTGGAGGTCCGCTATGACGGTCGTTTGGGACTCTCTGCTCCGGTCCAGGACCTGATCACACAGCGAGAACCGGCCAAAAGTCAATATCTTCCTGCATGTATGACCAACATCTCCAGTCGAACATGTGCGAAGCTTTCTCTGCCGCTCACCTGCGGAATCATCTCCCTCACTCCGTCCACATCCGCCTTCAGATCCCTCATCTCCTGGTCCCGCAGTTCGTCGCTCTCCTTGAGCGTTGCCAACGTGTCCGTGATCTCCTTCAACGCGAACGCGACGGACGCGGCCTGCTGATCCACCGACTTGACGAGCTCCGTCGTCTCTGCGTGTGCGGCGTCGAGGGACTTTGAGGTGAGCGCGAGCTGTTGAGTGATGGTTGTGGTCGAATCGTCCAAGGCGGCTTGGGATGGGAATGACAGCAGTGGCAGGATGTGATTCTGCATGACGGAGAAAAGGGAAGGTCGGCTTGACTGTTGCGTGGAGCCAACACCCTAGGAACTCCCTCGGCCCCCCTCACCTTGAAAAGGGTATACGTTCCATATCCGACGCCTGCCACGCCTATCGCTCCCAGCGTGTAATCCTTCCACCCGTAACTTGGCGGTGGTGGTGGTGGGTACGCAGGATATGGCTGATACGGTCCTCCTGCTCCGACGTACTGACCGGGTTGTACGGCAGACGTTGGAGCCACGGGTGTTCCGTTGGCTCTCGCGAGCGCGACCTCGACCTCAGCCGGACTCAACCCCTTCTTCTCCAGGAATGCGATGCGTTTGGCTAGCGGTGATTCCTGAACCTTTGGATCACTGAGGAATCGTACGGCGGACTGTATGATGTCCTCGCGGACTGGTGGGGACGACATGTCTGAACTCTGTGGGTGGTTCGATCGCTTGGGGTATCTGCTGAAAGATTGTCGCGAGTTCTCAGGCTCCCTGAGAGAGGTGATGGCTTCTCGGAGAGTGCCGGGTGAGACATTGACCACACAGCCACCCCAACTCGTAAGATCCCGGAGCCCACAAAGTGCAACAAATGATACGTCCAGTAAGAGTACAAGTCCGGGGAGGGGGGGTGGAGGTGGCGGGAGTTGAGCAAGCCTCACCTTGAATATGTATATGTCTCCTACGCGGAGTTCTTCAACGGACTTGGCTCGGAATTGGATCTCGTCAGGAGGCGAGAGAACGCTGCTGGAACCGACCATGACGCTTGGACGCTAGGAGACGATACAGTAGCGAGATGGATTCCGGAGCGGGGTACCAGCTGCTGCTGCCTTTATGGTTCTTGGAGCAGTCGAAGAGGAGAGTCGCTGAGGCGCCAGGTGCTTGGGTGCACGAGGGGGAACGGAGGATGGCAGCCGCGACCCTTGGCTTTTGACAGCTTCCCCATATGATTTTCTCACACCCGCAACGGCTAAAGTAGCAGGATAACCTCTTCTGCAGGACTAACAAGACATATGCGAGTTACTGATATTATCCTGGAGAAATCAGAGATCGCTTATCTTACGGATTCCCCTTATCGAAAAACGCGGATGGCTATTAGGCAGCGTGGACCGGTCTACCGAGAAACTGAGCCATACAAAAGATGCGCACCATTTACATTGATCTGTAGCAGACGATACACCCATGTTTAATGGGGCTCTCCACCTACAATGTGAGAATTGGTGTGCACTTCCTAGTGTTTTTTCAGGCCGAGATGTTGCCAGTGCTCGCATTTGGACAGCCTTCCACCAGCAATTCCCACTAAAGCAGGCCAGGACTAAAACTCACAGGGAGTTTCATAGATGAGGATGTTCTGACCCCGTGGTGTTGGGAACATGGTTCCAAAAGCACTCGCTTCGGATCTGGCTTCAGAGTATTACGCGGGATTCCTCGTCTTCCTGCCCCGTGCTGCGGTTGCCCGCTACTCGGTCAGGAGTGGCGTCCCAGACAAGCGCAAGTGTTCAGTCATCACGAGCCCCCTGTCACACACCTCGCGACGACACGAACTCTGTTATCGACGCTAACCAAGCATGCAGAACTCATGATACATGATTTATGAAGGTTGACCCATGGACTCAATGCCGGGTGTGCACAAAAGATCAGAAGACCAGATGTGGTCATCAAGGAAAGATATAGACACGCCCCCTGCCCCGGGGGGTCACGTCTTTCCTCAGAACGGATTCGGATCATCCGGCTTCAATCCGGCCAGGGTATGGTTGACGTCCCTGTGCTCGGCCTCGTCCGCCCTGACGGCGGCGACCATGTCGCGAAGGGTGGCCTTCTCGCCCAGCTGCCAGTACTCGACGGCGATCTCGGGTGCCGGCGTGGTGGCCCAGTGCTTTATCTGACCGGCTTCGATGTCGCGGAGACAGCTGGTGTACGTGTGCACCGCCGATTCCTGTGCAGTGGGTGTGGGGGGGGGGGGGGGGCCCGGGTTGGGGGGGGGGGGGCCCTTGGGGCGGGCCAGCGGTGAAAAGGGGGGGGTTTTGGGGGGGTACCCCCCAGAAGCCCCCCAAACGGGGGCA
>JADGJA010000033.1:0-49151 GCA_027596035.1 Thoreauomyces humboldtii
GGGGGGGGGACTGCTGCGTAAGGACTGTGGGAAGAGAAAACGCTGGAGCCCTCTCTTGCTCTCTCCTCCCCCACCAAGAAAAAAAAAGAGGCGCGAGAAATGCCGATCTCCCGCCACAGCACACGAACCAAAGGGCGGGATCGCTGCGAGCCACTTGAACTCTCTTGAGGTTAAAAAAAAAAACCACCTCCGACGAGCCTTGCCGCGCGCGCCGATTTTAGGGACCCTTGGACCGAGGTTCACTCTTGGACATGCATAACATTGCTACTACAGCGTTCCGAGACTAATGAGAAAAGTCGTGCCGGCAGTTTGCAGCTGTCCTTCGGCTCGCCTTCCGTTTCTGAGAACCCCCCGATAGCGCACTTTGCAAGTGACAGAGGGCATGTCGGACAGGGGCACGAGCCAGGAAATTGTTACTGGCGCGGAGTATATACATTGACATCACTCCTAGGTATCAAAGCCTTTTCCCTGGCTTTTTGGCTTCTCGCCATCAGGAAGAAGGCCGTTGTTTCCTGAGGGGCTGTATTGCTATATAGGGAGTGCAACCATGGTTCCTTTGTGTCCACGTTCGCCCAGCCGAAACTCTTAGTCAACGGGGCCGTTGCCTCGTTCGCAAGCTTCGCATGGAATGCATGCGACGCTATGGAATTGACGGGCTCGCCTGTTGAGCCGGTGGGAGCCAGTTGACTCCGGTGGGTCGAATTGGACAGCCCGCTACAGTACCGGTATGTCTCATTGCACCCTACATGGTTTAGCAGCACTGGTTGGAGATGAAGCCTGAACTGGAATGCACATGGAGCAGGGAAGCAGCTTCGAGCGGACGGTTGTTCGAAAACATTTGTAATTCGAGCACATGCATCAAGAGCAAAAAAGATCACTCCCCTGAGGAGTGGGTTGTAACCTCTACATTTGCTCCCAACGGAACAATATCGAAACAACTCTCGAACGACTTCAACGCCTTGATCGCCGTTCGCGGGTGTGTACACACGTCATTTGCAAGAAAGTCACACAACCAAGATTGAAGTAACGAGAAGAAGGGAACGAGGGAGCCAGCCGTCTTGTCTCGAGGGGTGGTAGCATTTGCTCGTTGAGATCTGGTGGAGGACAAGGATAGCTCTTCTGAGGGCCTGGACAAGGCTGCCTTACAACATCTGTCCGTGTAGCGAGAGATATACGTGCGATAGAGCGACGCAGAGACGCAGGGTGCTTCATCAGCTTCTCGGTGTCAGCGCCCGGTGCCGAAAGAATGCATAGGGTTAGGGCTCCATGCTTTTCTTTTCACAGGGGGCTCGGTCGTTCCGCACCCACGTCGTCCCTTCCTCTTTCGTACATTCCGCAACGTCGAAATCTCCATATATCAACAAGGTTAGCGAGGGTCGCACATGGACGCTAACGTTGAACATCCAGCGGAACGTGACCTAACATATTCATCCCAACATTTACTCTGCACGAAAATTCCATAGATGTCATCCGACCTGATTTGGCTGTTGGTGCGTGGTCACCGCATTTTGTTCGCAAACATTTCCACTCCCCACTCTGGAAGTTGGATGTCTGACTCCCGCTCAATTTCCAGGTCCGCGAGCAGAGCTCCTTCCTCGTGAAGCGTAACGGTGTTACCCTCACCCGTGAGCCCGGAAACCTTACTCAGCTTAATTCGCTGAAGTTCTCCGGTCTTGCCCAGAAGAAGGTGCGCAGGGCAACTAGCCTGGGGTTGAGGTTGACGTCACGCGAAATGGCATGAGCGGAACAAGCGATGGAGCCGGAAATGCTGCGGGAATTTCTGAGAGAAAGCTTTTGTCTACGGCGACACTTACGCTGGGCATTTTCCCTCGTCGCTACAGGCCATCGACATCTCCTTCGGAGAGGGTGGCAAGGGTGCCAAGGTCTCCACCAAGAAGGCCAACGTCCCCGCCCACAAGCAGGGCAAGTCCCTCCACACCTTCACCGTCAAGAAGGGAACCCGTGGAGGACACAAGTCCATCACCAACGTCCTTGCCACCTACCGTCCCGACTTGCAGAAGCACGCCCTTGCCCGTCTGTCCCGCGTCAACGAGTCCCAGGTCAGCAAGCCCCGTGTCGTCAAGCCCGCCAAGCTGCGTGGCGCACGCGCAAAGAAGGCCGCCACTGCTTAAGTGCAGTACGCATTCTTCGTTTTTCCGATCATTCCCTCCCACTCTCTCCCTTTGCGTGCCTGAATGAGATCACTTGGAGATTTCGTCCAGTCTTGAAGTTTGCGTCCTTGCTCCCTGTCTATCGTTGGAATCGAATGGCCGAAGTCCTGTCAGGATTGTTCCAGGCTGAAATCGACATTAACGATTTCATGATGCAGACAGTCTGTGATGTAAATGAGTGTGTAGGTCATGCATGAACCAGGGTGTTGCATGAGTCAGATCGGCGGACCCTCACGAGTTTTGACATGGCCAACTCTAGTGTGGCAATCCTGAAAAGCTATCACCGATTCTTCCTCGCCAGCACAACACGACGAGCCATGACAACTTCTGCCTACGCCCCGCTCGCGCGCGAGAACCGTTTCAAGGTCCTCAAGAACCTTGCCGACCAAGGAGCGACGGGCACTGTCTACCTTAGGGGCATGCCCACGACAGAGCGGAAATGGACCGACTGCGAAATTGCTTTCCGTCAAGAGTCAAACTTCTTTTATCTCACCGGCGTCACCGAGCCCGACTGTCATGTCGTCATTGATATCGCCTCCAAAGAATCAACACTGATTATTCCTAAATATTCGGAGGATCATGCGCTCTGGTGTGGTAAGGAAGGGGCAAGGAAGGCGACAGTCAGAAGCCTTGGCTCAGATTATGATCTCAACTTGCAGGTGCACCGCCCACGATTCAGGATGTGAAAGCAAAATACGGATTCGATCACGCAAAGACTGTGGAGGATGTTGAAACCCTACTTGCCCACGCTAAATCCTCCAAGATTCACATCCTGGAACAAGAGGCAGAGCTGGGAGCTCTCGGCAAGTTCAAGGAGAATACCGACATATCTGCCCTGACGACTGCCGTGACGGAAGCTCGCATGATCAAAAGCGCCGGCGAAGTCGAGATCATGCGTAAGGCAGCAAAAATAAGTGGAGACGCACACGTCGCCCTGATGAAGGCTGTGGGTGCTGGAAAGGTCAGTAAGATTTGCTGTTGTCGTCCTTTCGGATGACACTGACACCTGACGATTAGGGATCGGAACTTGAACTACATGCCCTGTTCGAGTATGAATGCTTCCGACAAGGAGGTCGCTTCCAGGCTTACACCCCTATTGTGGCATCCGGCCGCAACGGCAGCGTCTTACATTACATCGAAAACACTGCTCCCGTCGCCACAGAACCGAACGATATGCTGTTGGTCGACGCTGGATGCGAGGTTTCATGTTACGCGAGCGACATCACCCGAACGTATCCCGTCGGCGGCACGTACTCTGGAGACTGGAAGACGACCTACGAGATTACTCTTGCAATGCAGACTGCTGTGCTCTCTGCAATGAAGCCAGGCGTCAAGTGGGAGGACATGCATCATCTAGCGAACCGGGTGGCTGCCGAAGGCCTCATCAAGGCTGGTCTCATCAAGGGCGACCTCGAAACTCTTCTTGCGAACCACATTCCAGCCATCTTTTTCCCTCATGGGCTCGGCCACTCGATTGGATTAGATGTTCACGATGTGGGCGGATACCCGAAGGGCGTCGAAAGACTCACGGCTCCGGGAATCAAGTACTTGCGCATGCGCAGGACGCTGGAGCCAGGAATGGCTGTGACGGTCGAGCCAGGAATCTACTTTGTGGATCCTATCCTCGACAAGGCACTCGCGGACCCGGAACAGGCAAAGTTCTTGGACGTTGCGGTGGTTGAGAGGTTCCGAAAGACGGTCGGCGGCGTCCGCATCGAAGACGATGTCATCATCACCTCGTCAGGGATCGACAACCTCACGGGGTGGATTCCCAAGGAGATTGCGGACGTGGAGAAGGTAATGCGCGGATAAGCGTTCAGACAATTTCTAGCGTCGAAGCACCGGCAGTACTAGCACTCCGATTTACGAAGATATAAAGTTGTATTTTGCGACGTTGGGACGTGCGGGACTATGGGTGCGGGATGTTGGGCCGGACAAGGGGAATCAAAAAGTCATCATGTCCGACCATGTCCGAGAACTTTCTGACTCACACTCCCCCATTCCGACTTTCTCGTACACGCTGCCCAGCTACATGCGAACTTTCTTGACCCTTTCACTCAAGCATGGCGAGAGATGCGCACCTTGATCTCTTGGAGACGGCAATATTGATAGAGAAGCGAGTTGTATGTCCAAAAAGCTAAATTTGCGGTTCCCACCCTCGCTCTCTCAGTCCTAACCCTTCGGCAATCCTTCCCAGCTCACATACCGATGGTTGAGTCGCAAACTCGAGGTCAACGTCAACACCGCCAAGCGGTAGGAGCAGATTGTCGGGGTACTTCCATGCCGCGACGGTTTTCTCACATGTTGGCCTGTAGGATGTTGTATGACTTCTACAGTACACCACGACCCACACCTATCGACGCCACGTACTACCTGCAAGGGCAATCTGCTGATGGAGAAGGAACCCGATGCTTGGTCGTCGAGGAAGGAAGGCTGGAAGGTGTGATACTGGCGCTGAGCTCGCAAAGTTGAAGGGGCACATCCGATGGGTGCAAACCCTCATATTACTATCCTACTCCAGAGGCGAAAAAGTTGTTCAGATCTTACACGATACACATCTACAGCCTGCAGCCTTGTCGTCTCAAAGGGTCCGAGGCACTTCGTAATGTGGACTTTGAGGTTACGGAAAAGGATACCCTCGAGAGCATGAGGTAGGAAAGCCAAGCAGCTCTCCCTTTCTTAAGATGTATGCTCAACATATCATTGTGCTGACGTAGAAAGTCGCGCATGATTAAGAACGACGACGTTCAGTATCAGGAAAAGCGGGTGGTAGAAAGGGCCAAGCCTGCTGCAAAAGCGGAGGTCCGAAAACCAGACGCGACGTCCCACGGGCAGAAGGTTCGCACCCAGGATATGGTCCTGAAACGTAGTATTTGGAGCCAGCCTGATAAGAGTCACCGGTTTAGGAGGCTGCGAGACCTATATTCGAGAAGTCGACCACCGGCACAAAACTGACTCGAAAAGGGTAGGCTTCGCTTATCAGGGTCCGAAGACCGTTCGATGAATCTCATCTGTAACGATGCTCTCAGATCCGCCAACGCCACTGATGACGCCAAGGCTCGGTCGACGTTCTTTGACGGACATGCTAAGAAGCCTGCTGCCCCAAAGAAAGCGATGGCAAAGAAATCGGACGGGAAGGCAGCGGCCCCCACCAAGAACTCCCTGTCGACAGCGCAGAAGATCCAACGTGCCGAGCAGCAGGATGCCTTGAACAAGCTGATGGAGTCGGACGAAGAGGATAACGGGGATGAAGAGGAGCGAGAGATAAACGAGCTCAGGCGCATGGCAAGCGAGTCGTCAGAGGTTGTCGTAGACGACGACGACGTTGTTGATGTCGTTGCCGATGACGATGATGAGGTGGTACTTGAACCGGACTTGATGGAAACGGATAGCCAAGACGTGGAAGAAGTCGCGGAACCTTCAGGTTGGTGTTCCTGTGACCAACGGATCGGACCCTCGAGCTGACAAAATCATTTGCTCAAAGCGCAAGGATCACGTCGAGTCAAGAAGCGACGACGGGTGAAGAAGACGCGTCACATTGCGGCCGGAAAATACATGAGTAAGTAGGCAAATCCCGGGACTAGATCAAAATATTTGGGCTCTGTCCGGCCATGCATCTGATTTCTTTCTTGCTCGTTCTAGAGACGGAGGACTATACGGATTGGGAAGAGTACTCGGAATCGGAAGCAGAGCAAAGCGCACCACCACCAAAACGGCCGAAAGCTGCACCGCCTGCTCAAGTCGTCGAAACCGAAAGTCCGCCTGCACAAGGCAAGGGAAAAGGGGGAACAAAGGCACCCGCGAAGCCCGCCGCTAAAAAGGGCGGCAAGAAACCATCCGGACAGCAATCTACGCTCTTGAGCTTTTTTGGCAAGAAGTGAAAAATGATAAGGGATTTCAAACTCTATCTTTGCGAGGCAAGCCCGGGATAATGGTATTGTACTGCTAGACTACACTAGCTAGGCAGCAACCCGTCGGGGCTGGGTCTGAAAGCCATGAGGGTTCTGCCCTATATCGTACAGTACTTGCGCAGAAGCAGCTCTGCGAGACCCATGGATCCGATAGCTACGTAAATGAGAGAAAGGTTGTACGCAGCCTCTCGCTTCATATCTTGGCCACCTTCTGGTATTCTATGCTCGTCGGACGTGCTGAGCACCTCTTCGTAATAAGGAATTGCGAGGTGAGTCAGTCCTACAAAGAAATGAAATCGAAGACATAAGGCTCCTTGGGAAGCAGCTCTGAGAATGGTTGTGCCCGGTCGGACCTGTCTGATGGAATGCGCGAGCCACGTTGTAGGAGGCCTCGCTGGTCGCGCCTCGTAGCTCATAGTACCGCATCAGGCAAGTAACCCCTTGGATAATATGCATGTGTCGGTTGTCGCTCTTTCGTTGCATGCTTCGGTGAATATGCGCGATGCCAAGTGACAGGTTGATCATGGGGTCGGTAGGGGCGACAGCATAGGCCTTCACATAAAAAGCTGAACCGGAAAAATTACCAAGGGTAAGGAGACGACGAGGGAACCACGCAGCGTCTAAACCTTTTGGTACCTATCGCTCCAAAATACGACCTGCCTGATTGGAGGAGGTGCCCATAGAGGGTAAGCAACATAACATTCAGGGCCGCCGGATTGTCCTTTGCGGCTTCCTCCATGTATTTGACCTGTCGTTTGAAATACTTCAGACTGCTATTCATAGTGTAGGCGGACACAACTTCGGAACCGCTGTAGGAAAAGTTGGAGTCAGATGAGTTCGCTTAATATGAAGATGGCAACGCTTTGACAAACCCTGTCTGAAGAGCGCCGTAAAGTCGGTACACGTCGTTCTTCAATGGTTGATATGCGCAGAACCAGCGACATAGCTCGGTCACTCGTGGCGCGTTCCCAGCGTAAATGGCTACACAGACCATATGAAGGCGGAGCTTCACCCTCTTCTCCTCGTCGTGGTAAAAGACATTAGCGTCAACAGCTGCCTTCAAGGCTGCCTGGGCTTCATCTTCTTTGCCGTCCCGAACCGCAACGTAAGCATACTAGGGAAGTGACATCAGAAGAGATAACAGATGCTCATTCCAGCGAGAATAGGGCCAACGACTTACCTTGATGAACATGTCATACCATTCCTCAAAAGAAAGGCCTTGGTATTCCACCACGCCGGCGGGAACGACGTCTGTTCTCGGCATCGTCTCTAGTTCTGTGACAGGACTCGTAAGGCTTGTTTGCTGACCGTAGCCAAAATATCACTTCAACATACCGCCCAATCGTCGCCCGAGCTCAAGGCTTTCGGCTTCAGTTGCCGCCGTTTTCCTCTTCCGAAGGCCCGTATAAACTTTTCTCTTCATGAAAAATCCTATTTTAGAGCTGGTGGCGAGCCCTCGATAGTCGTCCTTAACTTACCCTGTCTTTCTGAAAGATGCAAGGATGTTAGCCCTAATATATAGAAAGGAAAATCACATCTTGATACCGGGTAGAACGCGCGTGTATTTTCAAAACGCGTGAGCAGCTTGCGGGTTGTCCTCAAAAAATCTGCCTGTTATGATGTCAGTAGGTCCTGTCACTGAATAACCTCGTTCTATGACTTAAGTCCTCCTACTCTTGAAACTCTGTCTTGAATTTTCAGATATAGTGACTTGGCTTTCAAATACGCGGCAAGTGTGTCACGTCGCTTGGCATTTTCCGCTGCCTCCCTAACTGCTTGGTCACGAATAGGGCGTGGTACCCTTTCCTTGATGAAAGGAGCGCCTTTTTCGCTTTCTAAGGGGTCCTCGTCACTTGTAGCTTCTTCTTCGTCATCCATATCCCTTGACGCGTTATCAACTATTAAGCCCGATTAAGTTGATGGAAGGCTACGAATTGAACAACGGCTGGTGGACAAACCTTCCGCAAGCAAAATTTTAGCGCGATCATGCTCGCCCTGTTCCTGATATATCTGCGCGAGTGCTAGCTTTGTCTCGACATCATTCGGCTTCTCCACGAGGACTACAAGCATCCAGAAGTGAGAATCCCACACAGCATGTCTTAATATGCCGGACGTATTCGCACCTTCCTCGTAATACTCAGCAGCCATATCGAGGTCTCCGAGTTGGTGATAGCAGAAGCCCATCTTCCTCCATGTTACTTCTGTTTCGGTCTGAAGACGGACCCAGTGGGGAAAACGTGAGCCTTTTTCGAGCACTCAATCAGAACGAGCCTGCAAGGCTACCAACCTCCTCGTTCTCGCGGAGACGCTCAAGGATCGCGATTGCTCGTGGAATCATACGCTTTGCCATGTACGCCTCAGCTACTTCGAAATACAAATCTGCATAATGCTGAATGGGTTTCTCGTAAAGTATCCGAAAGTGAGCCTGAGAGGAAAAGTCAAGACCACAGTTCGGTATTGCTAAGACGGAATCTCGCGAGATACCAGCGCGGTGTCATGTTGTTCCAGCATCAAACGAGATATGCCAAGCTTGACCTGAAGCTCTATCGGCAGCTCCGAGCCTTCCGCCATGTCGCCGATAAATTCTCGATCGTCCTCGTAGTCGCCGGTGTCGGTTCGTCCAAGGATTCTGAGAGCGCCTTCTTTGATAGACCGCAAAGCCTGTTCGTAACGGTGATCGTCCAAGTATAGCTCAGCTAGCATGTTCAGGTCCTCAAAGTTGACCCGAGTTTTGGCTATGGACGCTACTCCCAAAGCCAGGTCGGTCACAATCTCTTCGTCTTCATCGCTAGGGTATTCGTCGTCGTAGCGCGCTTGAGAGATCGGATCCATCGCGTCGGCTCTCAGGGCACCTTCGAACAGTGCGGTGGCCTTGTCGACATCCTTAAGCTCTGAGTAAATCTTCGCCAGCTCTCGGACCGTTTGCATATGATGCGGCATAATTCCCAAGATAGCTTTCAAATCGTTGATGGCCTATCGGGATATGAGTGCTAGCCGGTGACTTGCTTCCGCGACAATCTGTACCTTTGCAAATTCCTTTCGTTCCAAATATATAGCTGCACGATCACACAAGGCATCCAGGTTCGCAGGGTCTGTTTTGATGGCGCAGGTGAAGCAGTAGAGGGCTTGCTCCGTATGACCAAACTTTCTGCACCACGAGCGTTAATTTGCTGCGACATTCAGTCCGGAATAATCAGTGAGCGCTACCTCGACATGGGTCCCAGTCGACTCCACAGGTCGGTTCCTTTCGGAGCCAGATGTGCCGCCATCATGTAGGCCCCCATTGCCTTGACGCCATTGCCTAGTTCATCGTGCACCATAGCGAGGGTGGCCCATGCCTGTTCCGAGTTGGGGGCGCTTTGGATGACTTCGTGAAAGATAGCGATGGCTTTCGTGTAGTCTTTGTTGATGTACGCAATATTGCCTTCGCCAAGTTTGGCAACTTGCTTGTCGTCAAGGTCCGTTCGTCTTTTCCGAACCTGCTCACGATACGACCAGTAAGCATCGATCCCGAGGGAACGGTAATGTGAAGGCAAGCAAACCTTTCTCTTTTTCCGCTTCTTGCCTCTGTTCAAATTGTCCCAATCATCATCAAAACCCTGCATGTCGGCGATCTCTCGCATAGCTGCCTCGTCCTCCTCCCAAAGAATGTCTGCACCTTCCTTGTTAATGCCGGCATCGGCGGTGGCCTGATCCAGCTGCATGCTAGGGAACCCCGGAGACACGAGGTTCAGTCGATTTCGAGCCCGGGAACTCTGAGTCCTTGACCGTTCTCACCCAACGTCGTCGGGTATGTCCTCAACCCCGTCTGCGCCGGGACCACGTACGGGAGCATTCCAGGTTTCCGTTAGAAGTTGAAGGGCGTCCGCGCCCTCCTCATGGCCTTCCTCGTCTTCTCCTTCGCCGTCAGCGTCCTCATCTTCTCCCTCAGCATCTTCATACAGCTCATGTCCATTCCATACAGTTTGCGCTGGATCATTATAGAAAGCGTGAGGCACCGCAGGTTCTTCGGGATGCTGTGGGTGGCTTGTCGAGTCCATAAGGTCCAGAAAGGAGGCATTTAATTCCTCCATTGCGGTTCCCAGGTAAGCCCGATAAGCAGACTATTGCTTTCTCAGCTTGTACAAGCGTGCCTTCAGGTTCCAAGAGCTCGAATATCAACGTTACGATGCCTCCCCGAGTCCCAGTCTGGCAACGTTGAAAGTTTGGCGAAGACGATGCGAGTAAAAGTACGGACGTTCGGACACTGTTTCCCCCCTGTGGTTCTGAGATCGTCGATCGGAAACGTTTCGTCTCGTTTCGCTACAGACCACTTGTAGCAAAGGCCGTTAGCAGATATATAGCTTGCTGTCTGTACATCATACCGCTCGTCTTGAGTCCTTCCTAGTCCAGCAACTTCAGCAGTATGACCTCTGACCTTGACGCTATTCAATCATCGACAATGCCTCCTTCAACCACTCAAGCGAACGACACCTCGGCCAGTTCGACCATGAAGAAGGGTTCTGCCGATCCTGTGGTTCCCGCAACCCCCATCAGCGAGGCAGTCACTGGAAAGTTTCAGGAACTTGAGGCCGCCGTTGCATCGGTTTCCGAAGACGAAGCTGCCGACCTTGACGAGGAAGACGGGGAGCACGAGGAGGACGAGGAGGACGTGACGAGCGTTCAGGATGCTCTTGTCCTTATCGATGAAGGCGTTGCTCTTATCAGAGAGAGAAATTACACTGTTGCTGCTGATCAGCTTAGTCGTGCTGTTGGAACAATGTAAGTCACTGTATGCCGCATCGCCCGAAGCCTAAGCTCATGATTTGTCTGATCCGCAGGGCGGCTCTGTACGGCGACGGCGCTCCTGAGTGTGCACGGGCAATGCATTTGTACGGCATTGCTCTCTACAATCTTGCGGTAGAGAGGAGCGCGATTTTCGGTTCCTCAGAGCACGAGCAGCAGAATGCAGCCTTAGACCCTGATGCCATGGAAGCTGCAACCGCAGGTAGGCATCCTGTTTCGCATTCAAGAGCTATGAGGCAGGCTCTGACGCTGATCTGATTCTGGTCATGAAGCCATCGCCGAACTCATGAAGAAAGGGGCTGACCGGTTCGCGTTCAGCGGCGATGCGTCGATCACTGGCGAAGACACAGCTGAGCCCGCCGGACCCGCAACCGCCAATGGTGCGGACTCCGAAGACGGAGAACAGCAGGGGGACCTGGAGCTTGCCTATGAGGTTCTTTGCGTAGCCGAAAAAGGCTATAAGGCCGTGGAATCGACTGACAACAAGAAGGGGCTCGCAGAGGTGTACCTCTACCTTGGTCATTACCACCTCGAGTCTGGTAAGATCTGAAACCTGGCAAGAGAGCAATCTTGCTTCTGCTGAACAGGTACCCTTTGAATGGCAGAACGGCACGCGGAAGCGCGGGACGAATACAAAAAGTCACTCGATCTCAAGCTCTCCCTACTGCCCGCCGGCCATCGCGAGTTGGCGGAGGTGCGGTTTCAGTACGCCATCGCATTGGAAGTGCTCGGACAATACGATCTCGCTCTTGAGCAGGTTCGCCTTGCCAGCGAGGATCTTACCACACGTCTCGACAGCGTGTCTGGAGGCGCGATCACGAAAGACGTCAAGGGCAAGCAGCCTGCTCAACTGCCTGCCGGCAATGCAACATCGTTTCCTACTGAGGATGAGATAAAGGATCTCATTGAGATGAAGCGGGATCTCGAGTCTAAGATCGAGGAAATCACACTGAAGATGCACGCCGCTACATCAGCTAACGCTGGTCTGGCTGCTGGTATCGAGAGCGCCTTTGATAGCCCCGCAGCAACACCCGTAATCGCGTCGGTGCCAGCAGGCCCCATCGCCGACATCTCGGGTTTGGTCAGGAAGCGAAAGGTACCAGTCGACTCGCCGGTCCCTTCGGTGGAGGGATCAACACCCTCGAAGAAGGCCAAGTCTGAGTTAGAATGAGATTCCTGGTTGCTACATGCTCTTTTCGGTCCTTTGACCTTGTATATATGCATAACGGCTCTGATCGAAATGGAAATGAAAAATGGGGTAGCGTGCGCATGAAAGCCGAAGGCTTGACCTTCGGGCCGTTTCGGACCTGTCAAACGCTCTGGTTCTTTAGACGTTCACACAGCATTTCCACTCCTAACGTCAACACTGATGCCGAGCGGTGCTACATATCCAAGTCAGAGTTGCGTTTACGATCAGTCTTCTGACATGTCGAGCACAGCAATGCAGTTAGAGGACCTTGCTCAAGAATTTACAGAAACTGTCCCGCCTTTCCTGACCGACGCTCTTCTCACGCCCGGCCGGTCCTCATGGTCAACGGACAGACGGGCACTTCCGAAGTCGACAACGTCTTCCCTGAAGTCTCCGCGGTCCTGCGCCTCTTCTCTAGAAGCACCGCCCCCCACGCAGTCGCTTTTCGGGGATGATGACAACACAGCAGAGATTCAATCTGCGGGCGGGTTTCGATATTATCGTCGCCTATCGCGGAGTTCGTCGATTTTGTCTCTCTCCAGCATCGGGACTTCCCATGCGTCGGAAATACCCCAACTCGGCAAGTCATTCGAAAAGGTTCCGCTACTTGCAACAACTCCACCCACCGCCCCGACCGTTGTCACAGTGTCGGGTGTGGACGACCCTCAGCTATTTCTGAAAGACGAGCTGAGAAAGCTGGGTCGAATCATCACTCACAGGATGGGAAAAAACTGGCTGGTTGTTCGTTTCCTGTCGCCAATCGCCGCCTGCCAGGCTGCAGAGATGGATGGGAAGATACATAAAGAATGCCTTTTGACGGTCAGGACCGGGGACACCCTGTCCGCCCTTGAGGACGGTCAGCGCGCCGCCGAATCGCATCTTGAAGGCGTCTTGAAGGCCCCGATCCCCGCTCGACTCGACGAACCCGGACAAGCCCATTCTCCTCTCCCTCGTGTATTCAAAGACCGAGCGCCCATTCCGTTTAAGTCCGATCCCCGCAAGACTTCCAACGTAAAACGCGACTCGACAGAGTCTAATTCGCAGGATGTCTCCCCCAAATCTCAGAAGCGACCACGCGAACAAGGGGATGAAGGTGTTCCAAGACCTGCTCCGCCGAAGCGCCTGTGGCCCCATCGACCCCAAAAACAGCTCGACAACGAGATCGTCGTCAAATCCAGCGGAAACGGATTGCTAGCAAAGCTGTCGGAATGGTTTCTCAACTGGTGAATGCGCCGGTACTTTGTTCAACTGGCGTAACTTCATTGTACACGACGTCGCTTCATTTCATTGCCGTGATCCGGTTTACTAGTGAAATCGCTGAGCCCAGAATTCTTATGCCAAACAGTAGCTTGGGTTACCGCAGCGTCGGATAAGGTCTCCTGACCCAAAGGTTTCGTGGTGGACGTTACCTTCGGAACTGCCGGCGCGAGATAGACGAACGTCCAGGCAACCACCCACCGCACCGTAGGTCCTTGCTTCAGTGTTTTCACAAGATACCTAATTCCCTCCAGCTTTCCGATTGCCTCCTCGACCATCGGGACGTCATCCTTTCTTCCCATCAATGAAGTGTACCATCCGACGCGACCCCGCATCTCAGGAGCAGCCGACTCGGCAAGTATCCGTAGCACAAACCCTACTTCACCGCCCGATGTGATCATTTCTGTCGCCGAGCCGGTGCAGTGGGATTTGGATCGTGAGTCTTTCGCGGAGCGCGCGCGAGAGATTTGGTCAGCGCTCTCGTAAAATGGCGGGTTGCACATGCAGAAGGCGTATCTTTTACACAGGGGAGGAATGTGAGTTCTTGCAATCCTTGCCATGGGCATGCTAAAGTCGCATTACCGTTCGCGGGTGAAGTCATTCAGTATTGAGGTCGGCAGGATGGTCTCGGTCTCGTTTAGCCTCACAATGATGCGATTTTCCAAGTGATTGAGCGCAATGTTCGACTTCGCGTAGGAGAGGCTACGCGAATCTATGTCTGACAGATGCGAAATTGATCAGGAATTGTTTGGAGAGCCATTTCCAAGATAACTTGGTACCTAGTCCCATCATCTTCCAATGTGGGTTTTTTGTGCATCCGAGCAGCGGATAGATGCAGGAAGCACCCGTTCCACTGAGATAGAGTCAGTAACCGTCAACGAGCGCAATGCATCGCCTTTTCTTACATGTCTATGCCGTAAAGCTCTTGTGGTACGGTCGCTGTTTTTGCTTCCGCCAATAGGTCCTCCACCGTCAAGACGTAGTCCAGTCTGCTTCACAGGTTACTGCCTTCAAAGTACGAGAGAGCGGCGCTCAAAACATTCTCAATATAGGTACCTGTTTGGAATCTTCAGCCGTCAATCGTACGCCAAAGCTCGATACGTACCCCGACACTACTCCCATGGGGATGAGCTGCCGTTACGTACCGGTGGACACAACGTGTCTAGCGGAATCTCAAGCCTCAGTCCAAAGTCAACCCATAACAGCGCGTAGGTGAGTTCGCGCAGGGCTCTGGGGTCGTGAAAGTCGATGTGACCTCCTCCGCCACGTATCGTGCGAACGCTTGCGAGGAAGCGTTGGTATATCTACTGAGGAATAGAGCAGCCAGAACTGTACGGAACTTACAACGGTCGTAGGTGCTCGTACTTCAAGGCCAACTCCGTAAAATTCGGTCGATCGTTGTAAGGGCTTCGCTCGTGCATGTTCGATCTGACGTTTTACATGTCGCTGGCGAGAGAGCTGAGGAAAGGGAAAAGTTATAGATCCGAACGCTCGGACACGAAACCTCGCTGGTACCTGACAAGGCAGTTGGAAGTCGCCGAATTACGGAGCGTGAAACTGCTGTCTATCGTGGAAGATAACACTTCCTTTCGCTATGATGTTTTCGCTACTGCGCGTGCGGGCACTTTCTTTGAGCAAGACCTTCAACGTTTGGAAAGGAACAAAAATTTCGAGAGCCTCAAAAAGGCCCAGGGTATACATGTAGCAGCCTGCGCAGTACAAGGTTGCAGAGCTACAGCTAACTGTGCTGCCGAGCCTACAGATATAAGCTGTTGCTTTAAGATAACATGTCTTTCTTTGACTGATAGAGGCACCTCTTGATCAGGAGACTTGCTGAAAGCACAGGGGCCAAGTCTCCTGAGCTGCAAGAGCGAGTAAGGGTAAAGCAAGGGCACGCCAAAGAGGGCCTCGTCCCGCTGCTGCCGAGGCGAACCGCTGATACCGGTGGCCTCGTCTCGCGATTCGAAGTTCGTTCCCCGCGTTTGCACAAACCTTTGGTTCTTTTCCACACGCTTCCCACCTTCCCTTCACTTTCTCATACACACATACACTGCCAAGGAAGTATTCTCCGAGTTGGCCCCGTCAAGCAGAGCGCGCGCATTTCCCAGCGTGTAGCGACTCAGCCGGGCTGGTCTTTGGCTGAACAGAACCCCACGTTTTTTTCGAACTCGATACAACATGACCATACGGTTCTCTCTCCAACACGACGGAGACGTTGCTACAATTCCCGACGAGCCACTGTCTCGTGTGGCCCGTGCTTTGCATAGAAGTAGGCGCTGCGTGGTTGTCACGGGTGCTGGCATTTCCGTGTCTGGAGGCATACCGGTAGGAAGTTCTGTTCTCTTATGCCCTTGGGAAACCGCCATTGCCCTGTACTGAGGCTCTTTCTCGTGATCAGGACTTCCGTTCAACGGACGGTCTTTACAACCTCGTTAAAGAGAAATACCCTGAAGCCGTCGTTCGAGGGAAAGACCTTTTCGACGCAACCTTGTTCCGTGACCCTGTTTCGACGTCCTTGTTCTATACGTTTATGGCCGAACTGAAGACCGTCGTGTCCCACGCGGAGATAACTCCTACGCACCGATTTGTAAAGCAGCTTGACGTGGACCACAAGCTTTTACGTTGCTATACCCAAAATATCGACTCACTGGAACTTCGTCTGGAGATGTCATCCGACCTGAGCGATAAGCAGGCAGCCAGGATTGTGCAGCTTCATGGCGACCTGGACAATGTCATCTGCACCTTGTGTCAGACGACATTCCCTTTCGACGACCCCAGGCAGGTCCAGTTTAGGGGTGGAACGCCGCCCCCCTGTCCCGAATGCGAGACGATGCAGACCGTTCGCAACGTCGCAGGAAAGCGCGCCCTGACCATCGGGACCCTGCGACCGAACATTGTTCTCTACAATGAGCATCACTCCAAAGGTAGCAATGTACATGTTTGCAGTCGAGCCCATACGTTCATCGGCTAAACGGCGTTAAATATCTGAAGGGGACGAAATTGCTGGACTTACCGCATATGACTTGAAGAAGCGTCCCGACATGCTCATCATCATGGGCACATCCTTGAAGGTCGTCGGCTTCAAACGACTTGTCAAAGATCTTGCGAAGTCGGTTCACGAGCTTCGCAACGGCTTGGTTGTGTTTATCAACAACACCGAGGTCGGCAAGGAGTGGGAAGACGTCATCGATATTCACATCATGGGCCGCACCGACGATGTGGTCGCCAGACTTGACGAGGAGGTTCGAAGGATCCAGATTGCAGCAGATCAACGGAGAGTTAAACGACAAGCGGGGCAGAACGTCGAAAATACTCTTTCGATACCTGGAAAACGTTCGGCAGATGCGGCCAACGACGCGGACACACCGCCTCCGAAGAAGGCAAAACTACACCATCAGGCGAGGTCATTGGAAGAGGAACAGGAAGACAATATGGCGGTCGACATTGTCGGCCAGTCCGAAGTGTGTCTGTCCCCACCCCCGCCTCTCGTGATGGAAGACACAACAACCACAGACACGGATTCGTCGACTGCCGCGTGCTTGCAGCCTCCTACCCGACGTCGGCCAGGACGCACCCTTGCCCCCAAGCGGGCCCCTGCGGTTGCCAAGGCTGCCCCGCTCAAGCGTGCACCAGCTCGCAAATCGACGGCAAAAGCATCCAAGCCGAAAGCAAAGCCAACTGCTTCCCAGCCGTCTCTCACTACGTTCTCAAATATCCGCGTCGTCAAGCCTCGTCAGACGAACAATTCGATGTGCTCCGAGCTGCTGTCGTTGCCGGGCGATCCCCCCGTCAAGTCTGAAATCGTTAGTTTCAGAAGGGGCCGCAGTGCTGCCGCTTGAAGCGACCTACGTCTACCTCTCTCGGCCATGAACGCTGAAGATGACATTATACCGCCGGTCTTGATTGTATTGTTGAATACAAAGACACGCAGAGTTTGGATCCTATTTCTTGTCACAAAGATTGTAGGATATTTGTACAGATTACTGTGAACGGAAGCCGGATCAAGGAGCTTGAGAATTCGCAAGTCCCGAGCACCTTGTGAGACGCCAGCCCCATATAATTATATGGTCAGTCAGAATTCAGCTAGTCGCCCAGTCGGCTTGTGACCCAGATTTTTTGGTTGACCGAAAGTCTGACTAGGTCACCCCTCGGTCAGCCAAAACTGTGGTCGACCGGAAGGCAGCCAATTGTTGACTACTTGACACCCCTACTCCAGTGTTCGAAGCAAGCTTCTCCAGGGAATCTTCTCTAGCAAGATATAAAGCACCTGCTGTTTGTTGCAGGATGCAACTGGCCACCCAACCTTCGCGGCGTGTACAGTACATTCGGAAGGGCGTGAGATTGTGTGACTCTTCAAGCAGCCTCTCCTTCTCCTTTTGCCCTCCGCTTGAGATTTCCCCTCGTTTTCCCGCACCAAAAAAAAAACAAAAAAAGGACCAGTTTACCTCACCAAATAACCACATTAGCCAGGACCATGTCGGAAGAAGAAGCAGCTGCAGCTGCGGCACAAGCTACCATAATGTCTGACGCAGCGTCCGCCGCCCCCCCTCAGCGACCCGGGAAGAAGGGAAAATACCGACGAGAGAAACGTAAAAAACCAGTGCCTAATAGTCCAGTCACAGCGGGGCACATTTGAACAGTTCCTCACCTTTCTTTCTTGCTTGACGCGCTTCGCAGCTTGGGATACCGACGACATTGACCACTGGAAGATCGTGGAGATAAAACCTACCGATGTTGCGGCGCCGTTCCTGGAGGAGTCTTCCTTTGCCACCCTGTTCCCAAAGTACCGAGAAACCTACCTCCGAGAAGTCTGGCCGCTTGTGACCAGCTCGCTTGAGTCTGTTGTGAGTGCCAATCTTCAGTCCCAGTAAAGTGCCTGGCGGAGGAAGACATCGACACGGACGTGGAGGGTCGAGCGTGCGAGGCAATGATAGCGGAAGTCAGGGAATGCTGCTTTCGCGGGTACCTTTCAGATCGAAATACGGGCTGGAGGCGGAACGATCTCGCAGGAATCCATCAAATCGACAATGACGCTGACGACACGATCCTTTCCTCTAGGGTCTCGGATGCGTGCTTGACTTGATTGAAGGTTCCATGACTGTCAAGACAACCCGAAAGACTTTCGATCCGTACATGATTTTGAAGGCGCGGGATCTCATCAAGCTGCTGGCGCGATCGGTGCCATATCAACAGGCCATCAAAATTCTCCAGGATGACACAGCCTCAGACATTATTAAGATCGGAAACATTCTTCGTAACAAGGATCGCTTCGTCAAACGTCGACAGCGTCTGATTGGACCCAATGGAAACACGCTCAAGGCCATCGAGCTGTTGACGTCGTGCTATGTGATGGTTCAGGGAAACACAGTCAGCTGCATGGGACCTCACAAGGGCTTGAAGGAAGTCAGGCGCATTGTTATTGACTGTATGAAGAACGTTCATCCAATTTACCATATCAAGGTAAGGGAAGGGACATATCTCCTCCTATCATGGTGGACTACGCTTACACTCCTTTCGATTCAAGGAACTGATGATCAAACGTGAGCTGGCAAAGGACCCCAAACTCGCGGAAGAGTCATGGGACCGATTCCTTCCAAGCTTCCGGAAGACAGCATCGAAACCGCTCAAGAAGAAGCCCGCCAAGCCACCAAAGAAGGACCGCGCCGTCTTTCCCCCTCTTCCCACGATGCGAAAGGAAGACATGGAGATCGAGTCCGGAGAGTACTTCCTGTCAAAGACCCAAAAGGACGCCGCGCGTCTCGAGAAGAAGAAGGAGCTGCAGGCAGAGACTTCGGTTCGCAAGCAGGCGACGCGCCAGGACGCGTTCGTCGCTCCGGTGGAAAATTTCGCACCAAGGACAGTTCAGGTGGAGACGGCGGATGTCGGAATCGAGGAGCTCAAGCAGAAGTTTGTTCAACAGGTTTGTCAGGTCCTTGCGCCGGGTGGGAGTCTTCCGGCCATCCTGCTCATCGCCCTTTCGTCTCTTTAGGCTGCAGACAAGAAGCGAAAGGCGGCAGAAACAACTGCACATGCCGACCAGGCATCAGATTTCATCGCCAAAGCGCCATCTCGAAAGAAGAAACAGAAGACTTCCAAAAGCACGGAGGAATAGTCATGGGTGTCCCGGCACTCGCTTTAGCTCTCTATCGTATAGTAATTTTCGTTTCTGCGTACGAACAACCCCGAGCATGGGGCTGGGCAAATGTTACCAGCTTCTCCTAGTGATAACATACCGGTACGCGATCAGCAAAAGTTGACGACGGGGAAGCGTGTCTGAAGCTTCGTTCAGTTCGTGTGAGCCCACACCACTTCGAGCGCTTCTATGCCTGCACGGTTTGTGGGCCGTGCCGCATGGCAAGTGTCCGAGATACACTGTGGCCCATCTAGCCCTTGTCGCCCATCTAGCTGACCGCTTCTGTCGAAGAGGATCCGCAGTCGACGGCAATCCCTTCCGGTCAAGCGTGCAGCCGAATCGATGCCATCCTTACCTTCCGTGCTGGAATTAAAGGCTGTGACGGGAGGCTACTCAGGGATGATCTGAACTGGGAATGCATGCGTAAATGGGTCAGATCTCGGGAAAGTGCTTGTTGCATATTTGCACATGGTCGTCGCGAAGATAGCGTCTGCTCGCGGAAGTCCGAGCGAAGCCGCACTCGAAGACAATACAAAGTTCTGGTCCAGACAATCTAGTGAATGTGCAATCGCATCTTATTGTTTGTTATGACGCGAAAAGACATTAGTCAGAGGCTTGTGGTGTGCGTCCCTGGAGCCCTGAAAACATGAGTACATCTATCTGTTCCCAGATGTAAACCGGGGACGAGCGAGGAACCCGAGCGTCGGTGTACTGATATTATGCTATAAAAGGAGGTCTCCGACGGACCTGCAAAGCCACCGGGACTTGTTCGGTAACAACGCTTCACAGAGTGCCACGTTTTGCAGGAGACTGGTTACCAAGGAACTGGGCTCCAAGCGGACCAAACCCATTACTGTACACGGAGTGAAGGGGTGGAGCGATAAGGAAGCAGAAACCGCATCATACCGTACCGTAAAGGGGAGGCTTTTGCAGGGATTTTGTGGCCATTTCAAATCCGGTTGGCCTGGAAAAAAGATCGAAATTTTATTTTCACGCGTTCACGGTTGCAGTCGTCGGTGAACTGCCCACACACACTTCTCCGGTCTGCTCCACATCAAGCAGATGTACACACCGTACGATATGGGCCAGTATATAAAGAGCAACCCCTGTCCTTCAACTCCCTCCCCTATCCATAGCCGGTCCGTCTCCTCTCCTTTTCACCCATCAGCTATCCCCACTCTCACACCTCGAACCCCACACCATCGACTCTCGACCTAACACATGACCGTCGCAATGGACCCCATCATCCCGCTCGCCCCCGTACAATTGAGTCGCGTCGATCGGATACGGCGAAAGCTTCGGCCTCTCCTTCTGCCAACCTTCTGTCTTGCGCAGTTGCTCGATGCAGTCAATTTGTCCGGCGCGAACGTAGCGCTACCACAAATCGCCGAAGACCTCGGTTTCTCTACTAGCAACCTGCAGTGGGTCATATCCGCATACGCGCTGACTTTCGGCGGATTCCTTCTTCTTTCCGGACGTCTGGGCGACATTTACGGACACCGCAACTTCTTCGTAGCCGGCCTCGTGTGGTTCACTGCGTTTGCCCTCCTCTCCGGATTCTCCCAGTCGACGACGTGGATGATCCTTGCCCGAGGGTTGCAGGGCATCGGTGCAGCCAGCACGATTCCCAACGCCATCGCTCTCATCCTGCAAGTATACCCCATCGGTCGAACTCGCAACCAAGCCATGTCGGTGTTCGCAAGCACCGGGGCGGTCGGTTTTGTTCTTGGTCTGATCATCGGGGGCGCCGTTACCTCCTCGTCTCTCGGCTGGCGGTGGATCTTCTTCATCTCGGGCATAATCTCGGGCGGCATGGCCGTTATCGCAATTCTCGTGATTCCGAGCAAGGCCGCTATCGCTGCTCTGGCCACCGTGGACAGCGAGATGAAGGGTCCAGTCTCGACACCAGTGAAGCAAGTCGTCGATTATCTCGGCGCGTTCCTTTCCACCGCCTCCATGCTCCTGCTCGTGTTCGCGCTCACCGATGCAAACGAGCGCGGATGGGGATCCGCCGTGATCATCTCCCTTCTCATCGTTTCGCTCGTTCTGCTCGCTCTCTTTGTCTTCGTCGAGACCAAGATGAAGCAGCCATTGATGCCCATGAGCATCTGGAGGCTGCCCAACTTTGCCCCCGCCTTCGCAATTGCCGCTCTCCTCGTCGGCTTCTTCCAGTCGTATCTCTACTTCCTCACCCTGATCTTCCAAGACATCTGGCACTACACCGCCATCGAGTCGGCTGTTCGATATCTTCCACTCGGGATTTTGGCATCGATCATGGGTGTGATGTCAGAAAAAATCATCTTCCGCTTCAACATCAAGGTCGTCCTCGTCCTCGGCTTGTTTTTGGGAACAGTCGGTAAGCTCGCGCCCTGGTCTTACCAGTCTTGTCTGCCCTCTAGATCGTCCTTACCGATCCTTCTCTCTCTCTCGCTCTCTTCAGGCAACATCATCCTCGGTTTCTACAAGCACGAAGATCAGTACTGGTCCCACCTCTTCCCCTCCTTCGTCATCGGTATCACCGGAACTGCGTCCGTGTACGCATCCGTTTCGATCGCAGCAATCAGTGCAGCTCCAGCCCACCAAGCCGGAATCGTCGGCGGTCTCCTCAACACTGCCTTCCAGATCGGAGGCGGTCTCGGTCTCGCGATCGCGACGGCCGTCGTCTCGGGTATCAACACGTCGGAAATGACCGGCTACGAGCTTCTTGCCGGTTACCATGACGGTCTCTGGACCGGGAGCGCTCTCCTCGCTCTTGCTCTCATCATCGCCATCATCTTCGTCAAGACCCCGACGCCACCCGCCGCTAGTTCCGAGATGGTCGACGTCATGGTCATCGAGGGCGATGGAACCGTACATGACTTCTTGGAACCCACCGGATCCCCGAAGCATGATGAAAAGATTCTCGAGACCGGCACACAGCCCTCGAGCACTACTCTTGCGGAAAAGGGACAGCATGACGAGCAGTATCCTGTCAGTGTCACAGCTTCGTGATCATACTGTACCCTTTCGCCGCTTTTGTTGTGTATATAGACTTTTGGTTCCTTCGCTGCTTCAGTAATTCAAATGCATTTTGAGGGTCCAGCATACAGTTTTCCACTGTCGTTCAATTGTTAAACGTGAAGAAGCAAAGGTGCATCCATTACATCTCATGTATCATCATGCCGGGGATGGACTCCTCGAGTACCATCTTGCTGCCTGCCTCCAACGGGGTCCGGGGTGGACTGTGAAGTACAGCATCTAGCTGCGCACAAAAGAAGGAAAACAAAAGTTGCTGCGCAATCGCTGCCTTGTCCGAGGTTACACCAACAGAGGAGAGTTTTTGGCTTTGCTTCGCCCGCAGCTCTTTTCGCAGACGTGCTCCCAGTCCCTCTGCCAAACACTGCTTCGTTCCCAATGACATCTCAACCTCTGACTTCGATAGTTATCCTTGGCGGATCAGGCCGACTAGGTTCCAAGCTCGCTCTCCTCGCTCTGGCGGATCCGCACTTCACCAAGGTGTCCGTCCTCTCCCGCGAAAGCACCGAACCCTCTCCCGCCCGCGATGCCGTCCTCACCGCCCTGCGAGCTGCCGGCGTCCACGTATCCGTCCTCTCCTACGACACCACGGCCCTCGTTGCTGCTATGCGTGGTCACGACGTAGCGGTTACGTTCGCCTGGGCAGGGGAGGAAGGCGACGCGATCGCTACGGCCGCGGCCGCAGCAGGCGTACGTCGCTACGTTCCCAACGCCTGGGGAGTGGATTATGTGGCCAACGCAGACGTTCCCTGGTTGACTGGAAGAGACGATGCTCGTCTTCACGTCCTCAAGACCGGCATGTCCTACACCGAGATCATCCTCGGTTGCTTCTACGAGACGGTCGACGAGGATGGGGCTCCCTCCATGCTCGTCAACGTGGGAAAGGACGGCGAGGAGGAGGGAAGGTGTACCGTCTACGAGTCCGGCAGTGCGCCCGTCTCGTGGACGGCCATCGAAGACGGAGCGAGGTTTCTCTTGGCTGCTCTCAAACAGCCTGACCGGACCCACAATGTCACTTTGAGGGTCGAGGGAGAACGACTTTCGATGGACGAGCTCGTCCGACTGCTCGAAGAGATCTCAGGCAAGCCGATTGTCAAGACCGTCGTCTCGATGCCGGCATCAGTATACGAAACGTTTGAAGGCGGTTCGCCCTTCCTGCTCATGGCTGCCCGCGGCACAGCGATTTCCGCTCCCTCTGGACAACCGATGCACAACGACTGGTTCCCAGACGTGCATTGTCTGCCATTCAAAAAGTTCATCAAACAGGCTTTGAAGGCGTAACTGCTTTGCATATCATATCATATAGAATAATAAAGATAACCGCTCGCCTTTCATGTTGCTAAATTGACCAGTGCGTCCCGAATAGGTGGAATGGTGGTCCACACAACCGAGGCTGTGGCAAAGAGGAGAAAGGTCAAAGATGAGATGGCACCTGCGCTTGGATTTGTGACCAGAAGGCCAGCTGCGAAGGAGATTCAGTATTCCGTTCAGCGGGGGCCGACCGGAGACCATGCACGTACCTGTTCCTCCAGCATGAGATGTGCACCCGACCGCTACCCCAAGCGACAAAGGATCGGCTACAAGCAGAAAAAAGAAAGCACGTCAGGAGCTCGTACTCGAAGAAAGCTGGTTCGGGGTGCGACACTGACGTTTCCGGCCACCTCCTACGACCCAAGCTAGCTTGGTGCCAACCAAATCCCCAAAAATGCCCGATACCAGCACCATCACGACTCCCAAATTGGAATTGGCCGTCGTAAGCGACGAGTCAAAGATCTGAAGTGCCAACGGGGTTGTGACGAATCGAGGACCCATAGCCAGAGCATCTGCCGGAGTCATGCCCAGTCCCTTGCCAAGTGCCACATGAAGGATTAGCGAAGCTATAGATAGAATGCCGACCAAGGAAACGATCGACACGGCCTAGCAGGATAGATTCAAGTTAGAAATCAACCGTAAAATTCCGCATGAACAACTCCTTGACGATCATACGTGCTGCCTCAGAAGCCCACGTTCCCTGTACATGCGAACGGCAAGGGCCACCACGGAAGCATCGAGAATGGAATATAGGAAATCACCGGCGCCGGGAACTGTGGGCTTCTCGCCCGATGCGACTGCTGTTAGAATTTGCGTTGCCTTGACGGAGTGCATATAAGCAGCGAGCCCTACAGGTAAGTGGGTCAAAACCTGCTGAAAGGGTCAAGCGTTTCGTTCCATCTTTACCATCTTGGATGCCCCGGCCCTGAATGGCAGAAACCGCCCAGATTCCCATGACCGAGAGGAAGCCGCAGGTGAGAAGGGGATGTACGATCATTTTGACTCGGACCGGTAGAGCCAATCCAACGTAGAATGTGAGAACGGTGATGCAGATATGCGCAGGTTGCAGAACGTCGATCGCGAACGCAAGCACCAGGCTGATGATCAAAGCTACAACGTAGACGAGGAGCGTAAAAGGCTGGACAGGAAGCCTTCGCGGCTTCGAGGCGGTCTTTGGGGGCGCAGGAATTTCAGGGGCCTCGTCATTGTCTGGATCAGCACCCACAGGAAGCGTTTCGTGGAGCGTCATGGACGACCCAGCATCCGTCTTGACTGGGGGTTCAAGCCGTGAGGAAAACAGCAGAAGGACCGCTCGTATCCCCCGAGCACCCCAGAGAGCGACGGTGAAAAAGAAGAAGTATCCGATCGCTAAAGGGAGTGAATACGTAAGTCTAAAGCTGGAGGAGCCTCGCCCTAACCTGCACCCTACCAAAAACTCCGATGACCCGCCCGATCTCCTTCCCGTCCAGAATCTTCTGACTCGGAATGATTATCATAGCTGGCGCGAAAAGCAGTAGCAGCCATCTGAGAAGCCAGTCGATTCCCGGAGCTACCAGATGAAGCACCCGATCGACGATCGAAGCCCCGCGACGCCAGAGCGACATGGCGATCAGGACGAAGAACAGAAGCAGCATACCGACGACCTACCCGGCGGCGGGACCAACGAAAGTAGAATGAACACACCGCTACCAGTATAAGCCCTTCCATGTGCACCTACGCTGGCAGGAACACGAGAGTCGATGGCTCGATCGACACCCCAGACGTACACCAGGATCACCACGCACACACAAGGGACAACGACCCAGTCATTCAGTATGTCCCTCCGAGTGGTGCGGAACGGCGTCACGAGCTGACGAAGACGTGAAGCGCGACCTTCGACGGGGTCACCGGGACGGGAGAATGCCTGACGGGTTGCAGGCGAGACGTTTGGGCTGTTGTGGCGTTGTTTGCGAAGGGGCGCCATGCAGACGAGCACGCATATGCTGTAAAGAGAACGAACGCTTCCGAGCGTTACTTTGGTTATGCTTGCCCGCGAGGTTTATCATTGCTCGACGGTGAGTGGAGGACCTCCCTCGGAACGTACGAACTTCAGAGTACGAACTTGGGGCGGGGCAAAAGAGTGGCAAATCGCCGGCTGTGGGAAGAACTCTGCTCTGGGGCTCTGGAGCTCTGGGGAGGCTCTGGGCTCTGGTCTCTGCTGCAACTGTTTCCACCACGCCAGGCATCCCTCAGGAAGTCCCAAGATCAGAAGCAATGTTCAACGGCCGATTAGCCACAGTGGCCTTGCGGCAGGCTCTCCATAGGCCCGCGTATCAACGTCACACCGCTCTTTTTTCGGTGGTCCGCTCGGCCTCCCTTGCACCAGGTAGGCCGCGACTGGGAGTGGCATTGAGAACTTGACCCAGGCTCTGATAAGTTTGGTTGCAGCACCACCACGGGAACCTCGCAAGTTTGCAGAGCCTCTCAACACAAAGGAAAAGTATGCCGAGAAGCTTCGCCAGCGAGCCGAAAAGGAGGGCGCCTCGGTCGACGACCTCTTGGCCCGCGCTCGCACTCCTCCACCTTCACCAGCCGTCGAAACTCCTCTTACACCACCCGCATCTCCCACATCGAAACCCACAGCATCAGCACCAGCTCCAGCACCAGCAAAGAAGCCCCGAAGCGGTGGTCTTCCATCTCACGTGAAGACGCTCGCGGAACTCACCGACCTCGACCGTCTCCGAACGGAGTCACCCGAAACCATCACAAAGATCTGGGCGACCTACCACGCCGAACAGGACACGCTCTGCGCGACCATTCCAGCAGCTGTATACGCTCGGCTATCCGCTCGCGCGAAGCAGTTCCCCATGTTCGTGCTTCCACTCCCTCGAGACTCCGGATACGAGTTCTTCGTGATGCAGTTCGCAGGTCATCAGGTCTTCTTCACACCTCTCCTCGAATACCAGACTCACGTCGAGAACGCCCGTCCCATGCTCGTCATCACCCATCACACCGACCTCGCTGCTGACAAGGGGATCGTGCTCATGAGAGGGGACCCCGCGGATCCCAAGCAGTTGACCTTACCTCAGGCTCAGAACCTGGTGTATCAGATGCAGATGTTCTATGTGGCCGGTCCTCCAGAGAAGCTGAATCTGGTCGACAAGTTTCACAAGGACCCTGGGGCTTTCGATTATAAGGAGCTCATCGATGCTGTCAACACGCTCGCGTAACCGTGCACCTCGTATGAACACGGTGTATAGAGGACAGTTTTTTAAAAAGGCACCGCGTTGTTGAGAATGGCCACAAGTCATCTATCTCCCGCGGGCCACAACCGGGATGCTACGGCCTCTCATGAAACTTGCCTACCACGGCCCTTGATCGTAATGACATAGCCTTTCCTGACCCACTCCAGTTCAAATGCAACATGCAACGTTACGTCAGTCCGTCCGGCGGCCTCATCGGCCTGACGGTTGGAGGGCCTTCGGCCACCGCTCCTCGCAAGCGCGCGGCCAACGTGCCATTACCAGGTTTCCTAGGTCGTAGCAATACGAAACTGGCTACTATTTCGAGAAAAACATTTCCACAGGCATGAATTTATAGAGACGCTTTCGATTCTACAGGAACAACAGATGTTTCTACGTCTAGGCATGCTACGCGGAGCTAGGCATCGGGGATATCGCAGACCTTCACTGTCCAGCAGCGTGTCCAGCAGCGTTTGGCTTGATGATGGCAAAGTGGCGACTGAGGAATCCTCGCTTCTTTTGTGCAGGCGAGGAGGAGGCCGGCACGGTGGAAGCAGAGGCGACGACGGGGAAGGCTGGCTCAGCGGAGACCGTTTCGGCGGCCGGAGCTGCTGTCGGCTGAACCTCACGAGCGTGAGACGGTGTGGTTTCGAGGGTCGTCTTCTCCTCCTTCGTCTCTTGCACGGGCTTGATACCCTCGGCGGAGACCGTATCAACGACCGGAGCTGCTGCCGGTTGAACCTCGCGAGCGGGCGACGGTGGCTTTTCCTTCGTCTCTCGCACGGGCTTGATGTCCTTGAATTCGTCCACCTTGGCAGCGACCTCCGGGATCTTTAACAGCCTCTCCAGCTCATCCGTGATCTCCCCGGCGAACCTCACGCTCATGCGATCCTTGCCCTCCACATCCGCGAATCCTTGAGCCTTCAGCTGCGTGAGGGCCAAGGCGTGAGCAACGTCCAGCGCCTCATCCGTGGGAATGTGAGGGACGACTCCCGAGCCTTCCCACCCTCGACCGGTGATCTCGCTGGTGGTCCGTCCGATGGAGATGGATGCCTCAAGATGGGACGCGATGGGGATCTTCTCGCAAGGATGACCTCCTCCTCGGGTGGTGGCACCAAGAAGGACAGCGCGCCCGATGGACTTCATCGACCCTGCGACCTTCTCGCCACATGAAAAGGTCGTCGGAGACGTGAGGACGTAGATGGGTCTGCCACCGAGGTACTGGGGGGCAGCGGTGTGACCCACGATCCAGCTCTGGGTGGTGGTGTCGGATGGACGCCAGTAGGAGGTGTTGACATGACGGTTTCCAGCGATCATGTGTCCGAGGAGGAAGTCACCGCAGTCACCGTCGCCGCCCCTGCAGTTCCGCAGGTCAAGGATCAAGGCGCTGGTGTTGGCGAGGACAGTGAAGGCGGCCGAGATGACGGGCCCGGCGAACTTCAGAGCCGCGAGGACCGAGAAGGCGAGGACGCCGACGTTGCCAGGGAGACGATCGGCCCTGTCGAGACCGTTGTTGAAAAGCTCAATATTCTTCCACATCGGGTGCGTCGGGTGCTCCTCATCCACGGGACCATCCTCGTCCTCGTCAGCCTCCTCCTCCTCATCCTGTTGGACGTCGAGGACCTCGAGAGAGACGGTGACGCCCAGGTGAAGGTCGTTGTTGACGGATCGAAGGTCCTGCTCCAACCTCGTAGCGAGATCGACGGTTCCCTGCTGACTGCCGGCGTACTGCTCGTAGTCGCCTAGGTTCTCCTGGAGCACCGTGATGATCTGCCCAGCGATCTCAGAAAAGACGTATTTTGCGTTGAGGCTGTCGCAAAGAGTGCGAACGGCAGAGTGGACCTCCGTGCAGGACATGGCTGCGGGGAGGGCGACATTCTCGGAAGTACCGGTGGACATCTCGAGTAGAAGGACGAGAGGATAGAAAGACTGTGAGAAGCGCCCGGGATGAGAGCAATTGAGGAGAATGCAGGACCTACAGTACTACTGCGTACTTATACTCGGCCTGACCAGCACAAGGTTCGTGGACGGCCGCTTTGCGGTTGGAGCCCTTTGGGCAAGTTCATGATGTGAGGAGTCGTGAGTTCCTCCCCTTCCTCCTCTCAGCCCCCTCATCCTTCCCGCGCACAGCAAATTACTTTCCACCTCTGGCGACCAAAAAGTTATCAATACGCGAAGCCAGTTACTGACGCAGAGATTCGTTCCTCGAAGGTACGATCGTGGCGTGCGAAGAAGTACCAGAACTTGAATTCCGAATCGTCAGCCGCCCGCCGCGCATAAAACAGAGATCTGCTGCAAAAGACACGTTTCAATCCGCGAAGGCACAAGTCATAGCCGAGACATTGCGATTTGTCTTTGCGAGTTTTTTCGTGATCAGTTCTTATGGAAACCGCTGTGAACGGGACCGTTGCCGGGCGAACGGCTGACGAGCGCAATTGTGCTCAACCCGTCGCATCAACAGAAGATGTGAGTAGGCGATCTGCGGATCGAATAAAGCGCGCTCGATTGTCCTGACCCAAGAAATGTCATCTTGTCAGGGACGCCTTGTGATACAGTATCCATTCTCCGATACGGAAGAGTCGACCGACGACTTGACGGGAACCCCTGCTAAGAGGAACGGCAACCAGCCAGGAGAAGACACAGTTTCGCCCACCCTTCGTCCCGTCGATGATGCTGAAGACTCAGAGGGTGTGCCGGACTCGCAGCTTGATGAGGCTGAGAGGGCAATGAAAAACGAGCAAGTTGTCATGTCAGGATACCTACTGAAGAAAGGAGAGAAGCGACGGGTAAGCTAACCGACATAAGTCACGCATGACTAGCTGTGTAGCCATGATAATCTTAGCCTTCGTATCCCGTAGACATGGAAGAGCCGATGGTTTGTCCTTCGCCCCACTCGACTAGCCTATTACCAGAACGATAAGGTACTACTTCGCAAGCAAGGGACATGTGCGTAGTATCACTGCTGAAGCTACTTTTTAGGAATACGAACTTCTCAAGATAATTGATTTGAACGAGGTTCACGCCATTGCCGAAGTTGACCTGAAAAAGCGCCGGAACGTTTTTGGTTTAGTGACGCGCGAGCGGACATATTACATCCAAGCTACTAGCTCTCGCGTTGCGGAAGACTGGCTGCGGGCGCTGCGCGCCGCACATCACCATCTGCGTCAAACATCACGCTCTGGCACAGAGAATGGGAGTGCTTCGCCAACTCGCTCGTCGACACGACGCCACTCGCAACCCCAGGGGCCCGTCGGTGACGAGGTTGCCGCGGATGCCCTATTGCCCCCTTCTGCCGTGTCCGCTACTGCTGCAGTGGGTGCCTATACTTCACATCCCCATTCTGCTCAAGCCGGATCACCTCACGAGCGAGATTCGGCCTCGCAAAGGTCCGCCCCAGAGTCGATAGCAACTGCCGACTCGTTTCTGACTACAACGACGACCCCGTCTTCGATCTTCACCGACTACGCTCACTCTGCCGATTCTACCCCGAGCACCGTGGTCCCGTACTTTCCTCCACCACCACTGCAACCGGCGATCGCAGCGGTACCTGCGCCCTTGACTTCGATCCTGGCGACCTCCGCATCTGCAAATCGGGAGCTTCCACCACGCTTAAGCGTTCGCCTTGCGCCTGCGACGCCAGTCAGTGCTGGCGGAGAGGTTTCCAATCGACCACCATTCATGTCTATGAACTCTGCGGCATCGAGCCCTCGCTTCGAAAGCTCGAGCAGCGAAGATGAGGACGACTGCGCAGATCATGTGGGAAGCAATGGGAGTGCTGGTGGAGTAGGGTCCGGAGGCCCGCTTCTCGATGACAATCTCGTGGTTATTCAGGGATATCTCGAGAAACGTCTCACCAACTCTGTTAAGAAAATCGCAGCCGCAAAAGGCTGGAAGAAACGGTGGTTTGTCCTACGTGGCGGAAGACTGTTCATGTATAAAAACGACGGCGTAAGTGCATTTAAGAATCCTCGCATTTCTTCGTCGGCAAAGGCTTATCTCGCTCTCTCCTTTCTGATCAAAAGGAATACGTCGTCAAACGCCTCATACCCCTCCGTTCCGTGCTTGACATCCTCGAGATTGACGCACAGGGTAAACACCACCTTTTTTGCTTCAAGATCGTCCTCCCCAAGCGCCAGCTGGTCCTGTGCGCCGCCTCCGCCTCCGACATGCAGACATGGATCGATTCTTTGAGGGCTGTCCATGCTGCTACTCGCGGAGAGGCCGTATCGTCGTGAGGCAGAGCAGGCGGAGATCTTATGGAGACAGGCATGCAACTTGTAGCTTATTGTACTTCGATGATGCGCTCTGCGCTGCGCTTCAATCAACATTATAGATATTTAAACATTCTCCTTGGTGAAACGCTCTCCTGTGAAAACGTGGGATCCGCGTTGACCCCACAAAAACATGGGAACATTGGGTATGCAAGTATGTCATGATTGAGATTTGAGAGCCAACTGGTATTGTATACGGGTATGGGTAATGGATGCAGTCTGATACGCAAGGATGCAGAACCGCGAGTTGTTCTGTGTGGTGAGCAAACTCTTAACGCGAGACTACGTCAGCGGTGGCCAAGACAGGGACGGCACCGGGAGCGGCAGCCTTCGCAAGTGCCGACTCCGCCAGCATCAGCTTCCTGATGTCGTCCTTGGACACCTCGGGGAGGTACTCGTTCGTCATGTTCTGGACGAAGGTGTTGTCGACGACACCGAGCCTCTTGGAGTAGTTGGTGACCTTCGTCCAGTCCCTCTGAACGTTCTCGAGGGTCTTGGAGAAGTAAGGAAGGGACCTCTCAAACATGGCACGGTTGAGAGCGTCTCCGAGGACGGGCTTGATCTCGACGTAGAGATCCCAGGCACGGTCGGGTTCGGTGCGGACGAGGTCGGTGGCCTTGCGAACGGCCTTGAGGAACGATCGAACCTTCTCCGGGTTGGCGCGGATGAAATCGTCGTTACCGATGTACAGGACCGAGCAGAAGCAGCAGCAGCCTATGAGGCGATCAAGGTTTAGGCAGGTGTCGAAAGACAGTTGGGCAGGGACAACCCGATCTTCACGTACCAAGGTCGGCAAGCTCATCAATGCGAAGCATTCCGACGTCGGAAGCGGGACGTCCGTTGGCCTCGGACCAGTGCTCGAGGTCGACCTGCTGGATGTTCTCGAGACCGACACCGGCGTCGATGGTACCGCGCTTGATGGCGTCAGCGACGTTCATACCGACACGGACGGCCGTGTAGTCGCTTGGAGTCATGCCGTGGTGGGAAGTAAGCTCATCGATGATGCTAAAGGAGTTTAGTTGGACACAGGATATCAGCTGGAGTGAGGACCACTGCCTTTGAGGCTGGCAAAAGGTTGGTCTTCCTTACATTTTGCCAAACTCCCCGACGTATCCAATCTTCTTTCCCTTGAGGCTGGAAAAGTCCTCGGTGATTTTCCCCTGGCTCTTGATGTAGACAACACCAGTGAAAGGTTCCTGATGCAATCTCGCGCGGTCAGGGTGATTTCGTGTCAACCTGGAGCGCCAAGTCACACGCTGGGGACTCACATCCAGAAGGGTTCCGATCGAGGTGACGGGGAAACCGCGAGCCTTGGCTGCGATGGTGTGAATCTGTTCTGAGCGTTAGCTCCTGCTCGTCTGCCAGAGTTGATGTACGAGAGATGTATGTAACGCACCATAGCCTTGCATCCAAGATCAATCTTTCCTGAGCCGATGATCTCTTTGGAACCGATGGAACCGACGTGTGAGCGCTGGATACATAGCTTAGGCTGTTTGTTCGATGACCTTCCCCTCACCAGTGACATCCGAAGGGTCGGAGGGTTCAAGCAGGGCAACCGAGATACCCTCATCAGCGAAGTATCCGAGCTTCTGAGCGAGATACAACGGGATGTGGTAAGGGTTGGCTGCCCAGTTGAGGAGGACGGTGATCTTTTCAGTGGACATGGCTGGTTTGAGAGTTTTGGATTGGGATTCAGATTATGCGTGGATGACAGAGAACAAGGGTGGACGTCCATCCCCTCCCCTTCCCTATATGAACTCTCGCAACCGGCACCTGCGATGTGCTCACTTTCCGCGGGAGGCCATGCGTCCGACCTGTTTCTGCAAGAAAGCTCCCGACTGCCTCCCGCTGGCAACAGTCTATCTGTCGTGTTACACGTACTCTGATGGTCTCCCACAAGGCACACCTCCGCCGCGCCCACCGTTTTTCCGGTCGATTGCGCCTGTCAGCCATGACCATGAACAGGCGACGGAACGAGCGAGCGGGGAACGCGAGACTGTCAAAATGGGATGTCACCAGCCTCAGATTCTTGTCTCCCTCGTCTGTCTCCCACCGACAGCTGACTCGATCCCGCTGTGACTCTCGAACTCGATGACTTCGCACGAAGCCTGAGCAATACACTTGTGATGCAGTGCCAATAACTCAGGTACGAAATGCTTCTGCGATGAACAAAAAGGATTCGGAGGAATGTACATGTACTGTAAATGAGGCATGAACCTCATCAAGAGTCGCGAGCCTTAAGCCTTGCCGGAGATGATTTCCGATGGCATAACGGCATGCCGTCAACCCGCCTCTCGACAGAGCAGCCACCTCCAAAAGGACTAGGCTTCCGCGTACGGTAACTCGCGACAGATTGGAATGTCGACGCGGAGCCACAATGCCGTAAACACACACGTTTCTGTCAGACAACTTCTCACCGTGTAAGACCACCCCAAGCCTCATGATACCGATCCGAATACGCTGTGAGAAAACCTCCTAAATACCCTTACAGCTAACAATGTTGCCGATGGTTCCGGGATTGTCGCCTCGTGTTAATCGGAATATCGGAATTGTGGGCAGATTAGACAGCAAATGAATTATGTCTGTCCGAGAAACGTCGGCATGCGGGGAGTAACATTGGGAAAATGCAGCGCTTGGGCTCTTTCACCAAAGAGACCGCTGAGGGTCTTTTGGGGTTGGTTTGGCGCTCATGGCCCAACATTAGCTTTCCGCTGGCACGAGTAGTGGGTCATGTTCTTTGCAAACGGTCACCGATGGCATACCCGAGAGTTTCTCTGGGAGGGATCTTGCTTCAGCGCACCTCGTAGGTGGCCATGATTGAGCAGACAGGCGCAGGATGAAGAATTACTTGAGCAGACACGTGGCCTCTGATACATGTAACGGCTGAGCACAATGAAGAAAGAGGTATTGTACTCGCGCGCAAGGGATTGTGAGAGCAGGTGGAAAGACACGCGAATGCTCTCTCTTGTGAGAGTGACAAGGCATCAGTGCTTTACCTTACCATCCGGATTGGTGCAAAAGTCTGGATGAGAGCCAAGGGAGGTTATTATGCATGTTGGTCACGTCAGAATTCTCCGAATAAAAGATACCTCTCAAATCGAGCCACCCGCATTTCTCTGCCGCATCTCCCAACGGCTGTAACGACGGGCGGAACGCGCTGGGTAAATCCTTGAAAGCGAATAGCCTTTGACCTTCAGGAAGAGCCCGAAAATTCATCAAGTTCTCGTACGCAGTCTTTTCGCAAGCGACCGATGGGGCCCCCTGTAAGAGGGCCCCATGATCGACTGGGCACGAGTAGTGGTCCAAAAATTCCCCAATGTGTTTTATCAAAACACTGGAATTGACTGCTTCTCGCTCTGCGGCCTCATGAACTTCTCCGAGGAACTCGAGCGCGTGCGTGATACAAGCCAACCCTCGTGTAAATGCCAATCTTCCAGCATCTACATCCATTCGACTGAATCGCATCATGTGTCTGGGGAACCCGTAGAGTGCATTGACGGTTCCCAGAAAGCTCTGATTGAGAGCCATGAGCGCAGAAACCACGTGAAAAGGCCGTAAAGGCATGTCGTAGTGCCCGGAATGCGACAGGAAGCGGATATCGTACTTATATTTGTCGATGTCAGACGAGTCCGCAGAATCATCCCTTGGCTGGAACAGGTCTTTCGAGTCCTTCAGCCTGGGGAGAAATGTTTGCCGATCCTTGATGCGGATCGGATTGGTTGTCACGAGATCAAGCAAAAACCGATAAGTATCTCGGTGGTTTATGCTTTGCAGCAAAGCTTCCGTGAACTTGCTATGACCGTGCTCGTCCTTGTCGTGAAAGGCACCACGGAAAAGGGTTTCCGCGTTGCGATTCGCGCTCGCCAGCTTGAGAAACACCTCTGGATCCCACGCACTGATCTCGAATGTGGTTTCCAAGTACAAAGAGCCGTCAACCAGCCGCGGCACACAAGCAGACCCCCTTTTCTGAAAGGCGGAGTACCTCCAAGCCTCCAGGGCCAGTTGCTGGACTTGCTCTCTTCCGGAAACCTCCACGACCAGTTGCAGCAACCGGGCTGCTAGATGATCTGGCTCCACGCTGCTTAGCCAGGCAAGACCGATCACCAGGCATGGTGTAGGAACGCGAAGGAGAGGTCGGTTGAGGAATAGCTCCAAAGCTTCGTGGTCCTTCAAATCCGGGGCTCGACCTTCCAATGTAAATGTTTCCACGGCAAGAGTCCAGGCATGGTCCGTGTAGAAACGGGGTTCGTCCATGAGACGCTTGAGCAGCAGCATGTCCACATCTCGCATGGGCGCTGGCTCACGGTGTATGTTGGGCAAGATCCAGGTGAAAGCTTCCTCTGAGCAAACACCCTTGGCGAGAAGATCCTCAATCGCAGCATCACGCTGGTACAAAATAGCGAGCCTCAGATACCGTTGACCAAAGCTCAAAAACCGTTGACGGAGTCAACAAGGTCCAACAGGCTCATGTCTACCAGCATCCGCCATAGATTTGGATCATCGTCAATCAGAGCGCTTTCCGCAAAGTCAACTAGATTGCCGTGCCAAGGTTCGGCAACGAACTTGCTAAGCGGATCTCTCAGAAGTGTGTTCGCATGATCTACGCCGCGTTTCATGAGCAATTTCCAAAATTCACTAATACGCCGGCGTGGATACAGCGGTGTATCCACGCCGGCACTATACCCTTGGATTCCAAGCCTCAGAAGAGTGTCCATGTCTTCTGATCCAGCATCGATCGCCGCGAAAAGTAGCTTACAAGCTATGGCACCTCGGCCAGAAAAGTAGCTGTCCCAATCCCAATCGCCGCTACTGTGAGCAGCCATTTCTCGTCGAACAAGTCCCTGAGTCGAACAGACTCCCTGAACCTCGAATGTACCCAGTCCACGAGACCTTTGGACATTCCGACCTTCCACATGTGCCGACTGGTGCGAAACAGCGGTCCTGGTTGATCAACGTACTTCAAGAGGGCGGCTCTTGCGCAAGGCACCTCAAGAAGAGCTTCCAACTTGCTACCACCCCCAAAACCATCGTTGAACATGTCCAAAGAACGTTGATCCACGACTTCGCGATTAATATGAGGAAGACCCATAGGAGAAACCCGGTAGTTGTGATCAAAATGAAAACCTCTGAATAGTGAAACATTTAGTGAAGTAGCAGCCAAGAAGTCGGAGTACCTACTCTCACATTGGAACAAGAAGCCCGTCTGCCAAGTAATGTGAAACTTTCTTCTTGATATCACAGGCCAATATATTCTCCTTATCAAGGACCTCCAAAATCCCACGAGAAAAGGGCAAACGGCCAGCCATGATGAGGTCGGCAGACCGAGCTGTGCAGTCGTTTCGCTTGAGTACTTTGCTTTTGACCTTCCAGTCTTCCATGTCACCATTGCCGTATTCTTCTGCAATGAGGTCTCCAAAGAAGGCCCCTTCTTTTACCCGTGGCAAGAGATCCTGTTCCCTGATCGATTCGGTCAACTCAACAGCTGTACGTAGTCGTTCGGGGTACATTGATGGCGGACACACGTAAGACGAGACTAGTCCTGGAATGCGTACGTAAGATGAGTGGAAGCTCGGTCCAAGAAGTGAGACATCCCATGTAAATTACCGTGCAGCACCCACGGAAAGCTAACGATTGCTTCCCGGACTTTGAAGTTCACCGAGTAATAAAACTCGCTTTCATTGGAATGGACCGAGTGATCGGCAGTTTCTCCGCTTCAAAACAGCTGCGATTCAGCTCTATGCTTTAATTTCTGGACACCGTTTTCCCTGTCACCAGCTTACGTAGTCGTCAGATATGCTTCCATGTCGACAACGGCGTAAACCATTCTAATTGCCGGATCCTTGCTGTCACGATACAAAATTGGCTGCTGTCGTGCAGGAGTGTTTTCTGCCTCTGTGCTTTCTCCCTCAGAGCTTTCTCCCTCTGGATCGTTTGCGTGATTCCAAGCTTGTCGCAGATTGTATACCAAACCGCCGTCAAATTCTACCCACGTCGAATGTCCAGCCTTGGTCCAGCCCGTGAATGTAACTGTAAATTCGGAATCAAGATTCCGCTGGCTTCGGCCTACAAGCGTGGGTTCAGGTCCCAACAAGGCGGGCTCGTCGTTTTGTGCTTCAAACAGCTGGGTGCCATTGAATTTTGGATGTTTAGCCACACAGTCTGCGCATTTTCCGTCGTGCTCTTGCACAAGCGTGGGTTGAAACAGCAGCGTCTCGGTTTGTGAATCCCATTTCACGGGTTTGAGATATGCATCGGTAGACCCCTCATCTGAACAAACCAGCAGAGGGGCTGCAAGAACGGTAAGGACAAAGGGATGCATCGCGTACTGCATGGAACGTTACCGGCCAGCCGTCTGCACGCGTGCGGACAGGTAAAGAGCTTGGATCCGGGAGCGCAATTCCGGATCATAGCTCTAGCCAATACGTTCGTGGCAACGCGGTGGAAGAGCCGACACACGGCGCGAAGGCGCCAAACGTCGAACCAGTGCACATCGCCAGGAAGTAGAATGACTCGCAGGATGTCCTCGACGAGGAGGGGATTCGTAGGAGCGCCCGTGGAAAGGTCTGTCTTTGCGGTTCTGGAATGTCGTTAGAGGGGAACAGATTTTCGGAGATTTTGCTGCGCTTGCCTCTGTGTAGATGTTCAAACTTACATGTATGAAGGGCCGTGAGCCACCGTCGTGAAACCCCCGTTTTTTAGGGCTCGACATTCTTCCTCCAAACTCCAAAGTACCGTCCCTCCACATTGGTACTACGGACTGCTCGGACTGTCGGCGAACGAACGAACGAACCTCCTCTCCTTGCTCGCGTCTCCCTCGGCTGCACCCCGCACTGCACGGTCTCTCACCAGCTTCCACGGCCTTCAGCGTCCCTCTTTGACATTCCGCACTGCTCTTGACAGGGGGACCCCAGTTGTTCGTGGGTGTATCGTGGCAAACCTTCCCACGCCTTTATCGCACAACAGTTTTCGTGAATGGCGGAGGCGGGACCTTTGACGGACAGTGAGCGCTCGGTTGCCGCTCAGTTCGTCCAGTTTCCGCCTTGGCAGGATAGGCCAAACTCCTCACCGCCTATGGCGTTCTTTCCACCACGCGCGAGCCAATCGAATGTTTCCGAGGCGTCCGCTGCCATCACCATCACTGGAGGACCCACCCCTGATACGACTCCCGGAGTCTCCCCAGCACGAACGACGGAAAAGGATGCAGGTACACGGATCGTCGATTCATCCCCGGATACACTCCCTCGTGGGATCGATCGGAAACCTGCGCGGAACGATTCGATGCCGGTACCTCACACTCCACCCTCACCTCCGACGAGCGTCAGCTCGTTCTTCTCTCATTACGACTACGACGAGGTCGAGACCGTGCCTGATCCACGGGTAGAGTCTCCTCAAACTTTCTACACTCCGATTCCATCGACCCCCCTCTCTGTGGACGATGTGGAACCGAGATTTCCACGACCCGTTGAACAGGAATCGCATCAACCGCAGTGGAGTAGCGTGATCGACAAGATGGAAGGGTTTGTTGACCGACTAGGAGACATATCAACCCGGAGACCCGCATCACGTATGCCCTCGGCGGTTTCTTCTCGGCGGAGTCAGCGCTTGGACACTCGGAGGGATGATTTCCTGGAGTTCGACGCAAAAGACTTGCAGAGGCCAATGTCCGCTCTCAATCCGGAGAACCCTATCAGGGCCACGACGGTGAAGGTTTCGTCGCAGCCTCCTGTCGCGGTCTCGCATGCGAAGATTCAAGGGACTCACGGGCAAATCCGCCCGGATTCGTTTCAGGGCGAAGCGTGGGCCAAGCTGATTGATAGCGCATTCCGGCTTGACCCGAAGAGGGGTTCTGTAGCGGCATCTTTGCGCCGCTCAGATACCGCCAGTACTGGTCGCACTTATACTAACGATTGCATGCCGACTCATCCCTTATCGCGAAGCAAGTCAGTCAGTAACTGCAAGGCGCATCATTCTCCCCCACGCTACCTCTCCCAGGAGCGAGTAAAGCCGAAGCGTGATTCGGAATCTGGCTTTCCGGAAGCTCAAAACGACGTTTTCTTCGAGCCACTGCCCGTTACGACCGCACCACTGATGACTACATCAGTAGACCGAGTTTCTGCAGCCACTTCGGCGATCGGCCTGAGTCCTCCACTCTGTTCGAAACCTAAAGTCACGCCGAGCGTTGACTTGGCTGAGGCAGCTGCTGCCGATCCTGATCTCGCGGTCTTTGATGAACCTCGCGCTTCGCATAATATTCTCTTTGAGTACCTAATTGAACCCGGTAAAAAGACCATAACGAAAGTCTTGGTGGCAGCTACTACTCCGAAGCTGATCGAATACCTCACCGCGGAAGCTGGTGCGTAGTCGAGGTTCAATTACAATTGTTGATTTGCTTATCCTTATCGACTTCCTTTAGCTCATCCCTTCGTCGTGGAATTTTTGGTGACGTACCGAGCGTACTTGCCGGCGCGTTTTTTGCTCGCGCTCTTACTTGCCAGATTACGCTGGGCGTTGCTAGGAGGCGCATCTGACAGTGTGAAGCGGCGCATTCTTATGAAGTAAGAATGGCGCAAACTCTTGGGTCTGACTATCAGCACTTACCTCCGTTTCCTGTAGTACCTTGTCAGTTCTACGCTTCTGGGTGACGAACCACGGTGATGTTGATTTCAGCCCATCTCGTGCCCTCCGCCACGCACTCTCGACTTACCTGCAGATCCTCGGTCATTCACTTACCGGGTTCAGTGCCGCTGATCATCATGCTGCTCAAAAAGCTATCGACGCGGTCCGGAATGTTCTTTTGGTCGAAAAGAAGCGGAGGAGCAGCCGGAAGGCGCTACGGGTTCAGCAGGATCCATTCGAATACGAGGATCAGCAGCGCAAGTTGAAAGAGCAGCGGAGTCATGAGTTGTTTAGCGACCGCGCTCAGGACCGGCAGCCCCAGCCTGCACTCTTACATCGTCCGTTATCTCCGCAAGCACCACCATTGCCTTCAGAGAGCGAACACCTTGACAGCGGGACCCGTCCTTATCCATTTTTTGCGTCGGCACGGCCTTCTCTTGACTCGCTACCTCGACCAGCCCTGGGGTCTGTGACTCGCCCCGCCGAACGCACATGGAAATCGTGGTTGTTCCGTAGAACAGGTCGGTCTTTTGCGTCAGCGGATCGGCACACTAGTGCAGACTCGCTTGCAGCCTCTTCCACCCATACTGCTATCTCGGTACCAGTACCGCAGGCCTTCTGCCGACCTTTCGTTCTTGAATTCCCTCCTCACGTGGTAGCGCAGCACTTTTGCACGACCGAGTACGCGCTTGTGGCCGCTGTGCCGTGGAGGCAGCTACTGGTCTCGGACGCCTGGCGCGTACGGTCTCCGTGGGGAACGCAAGTCGCGGGAAATGTCTGGAACGTAGTCGATAGATTCAATGCCACGTGTTATTGGGCTGCCACCGAGGTGTTCAAGGCGGAGGCCTTGGAAGACCGAGTTTCCATCGTGGAAGCATTCATCAATATTGCGCAGGTAACTTCACATCACTCAACTGAGGGCTGAATCACTGTTGCTTAACCGTTTCGGTTTATTTGCAGGCCTGTCTCGCCTACAATAATTACTCTACACTCCTCGCGATTCTCCTCGCCTTCAAGACGATCGATATAGATCAATATCCGCCGATCTGGGACCGCGTCGACGGTCCCACTCGTACCGTTTTTGAGCGCCTCCGCGACTTTTGCAATCCGGCACGATCCTTCGCCCGCATACGAGCGGCTCATGATCGATGTTGTGACAAGGTACCGTCCGATTGGGACGATCCGAAGCAGCCCGCCTCTCGATCATCCAGGGATCTGTTTGGCGCTGTCCCGTTCATGGGAATCTTTTTGAACGACTTGGCATTCCTGGAGGATACGGACTGGTTTATGGATCCATTCGTGGAAGGGGAAGGAACATCTTCCGACGACCTTCCAGGCTCTAGCAGTTCCGGGGCGTCCCCGTTCCCGACTAACACCCAGCTCCTTTTCGGCACCCGGCCTTACCGTCGCACGACCTTCACGCCTCCTTCGTCCGGTTCTTCGTCATCTCCGAAAGCGTCCTCTACCACCGGCACCCTTCCGCTTCCTCCGGCGTCTCCCCGTCTCGTGAATGTTCGCAAAGCCACCCGCACGGCAAGGGTCGTTCGTTGCTTTCGCCAGTTCCAGCACCCCGAGAGGTCGTACACGGCCGAACCTCTGGACTGCGGGGTCGTCCTCGAGATGGGAGTGCGTACACTTAGTGGCGTACTTTGATGCCCTGCAGTCCTGCCCCATTTTTGTTTGTTTTTGCTATCTTCCAGCGTCCTTGTCGGCGCTTCGCATCCCCATTTTGGTTACCTTTAGTTTCCCCCTGTCATGTTAGTAGTTAGCTCCTGTACATAGTCACACAGCGCCGTCCAAATCCACCAAAACTCCTTGAAATTTCGGGCTTGAGCCCAGGCTTGAGCTGGTAAGGCGGTGTGGCTGTCGATTCAGCGGCCACCGCAAGGAACCGCAGAACACACGTGACCCCTGGGTTCTCTTCACGAAAATCTATAAAAGCCGGGCAGCCCTTCGCCAATTCCCGTTTGACGATCCCCAAGAGGAGCAACTGTCCATCGAAGCAGCATGTAAAGAAATCAGGCGGAAGCATCGCTTCACTCCCCTTCATCTCACACGCTCTGCCGCTTTGTTGGAAGGTTTCCTACCCCGATCGTTTCCCAACTTTCCTCTTGGATTCTACACTCTGTGGCCGGCTCTTACATCAGTGGCCGGTAACAATTTTTATGCATCCAATAGCAAAGGCTTCCTCTTTAAAGGGGGATGGCTGGACCGGTCCTTTACTCACGGTGCGGGTCTCCCTCGAGAGCCGACGCCGTCTATCTTGTGATCTATATCTTCTCCTTGCTTCTGAACATACAAAAAAATCGATTGTGGTTTGAGCGAGGCTCTCGTCACCGGACTATTCGTGGCAGCGACAGGTCTCCCTCCGGCCACTCTTTCCCAGGCCGTAAGCTGGCAGGGCAAGTTTGGACAGCCATTTCAGGTCACCGATATATGTGTCTACTGACGCCGGTCTGCACAGCGAGCTTGCACATTGAAATGGTATAAAACCCCTTGTCCAGTCGTGCCTGGCATCGTCTGTGCGGTACATGTCACTCGAGTTCATCTATTGTCTCATATCCAACACACGCTCGCGAGATGGTTCGGATCAATGAAGAGATGGAGATGGCCAGTAAGGGTGCTTTGAATCAGCTCAGGGGATGCATTTCAAGTGCCCGATGCTCCGTCTCTCCTGCTGAATGTTCATCCCTGTTTGTCCCGGTTTGTAACTGTCCTTTTTCTTGTTTTGACTTGACTCAAGTTGCACGACTTCCGTGCGATTTGCCCGAATGGTCAATACTGTCCGGGGGTCGTGCAGTCTGAATGTTCCGACCAGCTTAATTTCGGCTGGCGTGGGAATGGTCACTGAGGCTGCTGCAGCATTCATCGAGCAGAACGGATCGACCGTTGTCATGCTGCAGCAGTAGAAGGGGCGAGGCGAACTTCGGTGAATTGTGCTGTGGGAGCATCGGCTGGAGCATCGGGCCGTATCGGGCCAGCACTTCGTCCGATGAAACGGTCTGGGACAAACGGCAGTGATCTTATGTCGAGACTTCTTTGAAAGAAACTGAAAATGAAGCAACCAGCTCTCGGCCTACAATAAACCGACTAATGAAACCTTCGGTATGATGTTGACCCACCCCTCCCTTTTCGGTTAACGCTTCGGCAACCGCGTTGCTCCGCAACTTGCCTCATTGTGGGGGCTGGTGGATCGTCCCTTCGTAAGGATCCTTTTTCGACTGCCCGACCGCTTAAAATGGTCTCGTGCAACTGAATTTCTCGACTCTGGTAGTTCCACCTCCAGAATGGATCGGCTCGATTGAGCGCACGATCAATCAGAGGCTTTTCCACTCGTCGGAAATCACATGTTGGCGACGAGCGCGATAAGCGAGGTGGGAACCCGGTGTTGATGAAAACGTAGAAGCCAAAAAGGGTATGTGTATATTGGAGAAGAAAAGAGGTTCAGGACTGTATAAATGTGATGTGATGAACTCCGCTGAAGTCGAGGGAATGTCAGGCTTTCAGTTGTTTGGGGTATTTGCCACGGTGATCTCTCCAGCTCCCAAAGGGGTTCTTGACGGAAGGGCGAGGGTACGCCGGCAAACTCTCTGCCGAGTAGCTGGGAGGAGAATGTAGTGTGATGCTGCTTGGGGGTGCTTGGTTGGTATAGTTGGGAATGAAGTGCCCAAGGGAGCATGGAGGCAGGATCTGACCGGTGTAGGAGCGGAGCATGATCGACGATGGTATCGGGTAGTGTAGCCGGATTTTTGCGATACAGTGCAGGATGAACGAAATCGGATGCCACTCTCAAGGATGCATGCTTTTATATCTGTTTTGTCTTTGGGTGTGTTGGTCCATCAGCCCTGGCAGCGACTGCGGCTCACAGCCGCTGAGCAAGCGAAACTGCGGATTGGACAGCGATAACAGCGAAACAAGCAGAGCAGAGCAGGGCCAAGGGCCCAAAGCTCCGTGTGGGAATGACAGGCAGCACCATGACAGACCCTGTTTGCATGAGTCAAGACCTGATGTCCACGGAAGCATACGATGGGCTTTGCGAAGTTACAGTATGCGTCGGCAGGCGAAACTTTGACCGAGATGAGTCAGATGACTGACCGAAGATGAAACGAACTGTCGACAACGGTGCATACAATTTTTTGATCTTTTGCTGTGCTGGACAAGAGCGAGGAGCCGATATTGAGGCCCGAAGCGTCAATTCCAGCATCAGGGTGGGTCTGCCCATCGCATGAGAACGTCGATCAAACGATAACATGAACGGACTCGCCGCCTGGGAGGTCCACGGCGAAACTCTGCATGTCCGAACATGAGAGCTAAGGAGTCAAACCAAGGGTGAGCGAGGCTGCGTCCCTGCAAGAGATCTGACTTGATTTCGACTGCCACGGGAACCGCAGCTGACTCCGCTTGGATGCAGTCTTCCTCGCCTTGCCTCCAGGTGCGCGGTGCTGGGCATGTTGTTGCAACCCTTTTCTCTCTGTCCAAAAACGGGCTTTGGTTCAGCGAGAGTCTCGGAGGATTTGTTCCCGAAACTTCCGGGAATCCGCCTCTCTCCTACCTCGAATCTCGCGGAGGTCGACCAAGAACAAGGGACCAACGTTGAACGCTGTCCCCTCGCCGTGCCGATCATTTCGACTCACAAGCCTGCTATGCTGCCCCTGTCTCGGGGAATGACGCCAGAAAGTCAAGGATGATGACCTCGCATCTGGATCTCTCGGACAACGGCTGCGCGCAGCAACGCCCATCTTACCAACAATTGCACGAACAACTTCAACAAGCATTGCAACTCCTTGAGGAAAAGGATCGAGATCTCATCGTTGCGGCAGAGTTTGGAACACAACTTCTCGCCCAAAATGCAGACCTCGTCCAGGCCTCGAAAGGATTAGGCCCTTCACGAGTGGTGATGCCTGAATTTTCGTTGAATGGGATTGAAGCCTCGATCCTGTCTCCTTCGCCCATGACTCCGTCCGGCATCCAAGATACGCAGTGCACCGCGGATCTGAGCGTCAGTCCGTCACGGGGCACGAAGCAGGACGCAGTCAGGTGGCCCACCCGTGGACGCCAGTCCCCGAGGACCCCGAGACGCAGTGTGAGCGGAGTGTCGGAGAACGACATGTCCGAGTACGTCTCTGCGGTGGAAAGGGATTGCGCAGACCTGAGAAACCGCGTCATCGAGCTTGAAGCGCAATTGAAGGCTCGACCTCGCTCGCACGCCGAGACCTCGGAGACTGACGAGCTGAAAAGGATGCTTGTTACCCGAGAGGAAGAGTTGGAGATGCTGCGAAAAGACAAGCATAAACTAGCTTCCTTGCTTGCCGCCGAGAAACGGGCAAGATTGTCGGACGACCACGACCTCAAAGACAGTTTGCTCTGCGCCAACGCCGAGCTCGACGTCGCAAGGAAGGAGACAGCACAGGAGCTTGCGGCCAGGCGTATGCTGGAGAAGCGTCTTCAAAGATTAAGTGATGAGCTTGCTGTCGTTCGCCAACAGGCTATTGACCTCAACGGTGCTGCCGAGAAGAACGCCGTGCTAACCGAATGCTGCGAACGGCAAGAGGTTCTGATAGAGGAACTGAAATCCCAGCTAGAAGAAACGCGGGACAGCTTCGCAGACGCCAGTCGCGAGCTGAACGTGAAGATTACGCCCCTCCGGCCCACGCTCCCCGAGACACCTACCTTTTCCCCTTCCCAACGTGAAGATGCATCGTCCAAAGAAAACAATCCCTTTAAGGATTTGGCAGCGGCCATCGAATCGGAGCGTTCGCCAAATGGCCCAGCGCAATCTGTGGCTCCTCGAGGACAGATCTTTGATCGGGTCTCTGGTCTCGGTGGTGGCTTGGCTTCCCACTCGCCATCACCACCGCATCAGCGCGGGTACTTGCGAGTCAATCAACAGCCGTCTAACTCTTCAAATTCCCGTCGATCGCTTCGCAAGGAGATAGCGCAACACCAGCAGAGCAGTGACTCTGACGAAGATCAGATGTTCCTTACACCCAACAAGTTATCCGACGTAGAGTCCTCCGTTACGCGATCTTCCTCCAGGAATTTCGACCGCACTTCCCCTCCACCTACGAAGAATCCACCGTTGGAGTCAGAAAAGTCGGCCAGCCCGCCTCAACATCGTCGGACGCGCACAAATTCAATTGACCTCTTTCTGCCGCCATCACCGGCTTTGTCAACGTTTTCCGCTCGAAGCAGAAAACTACATAGTTTCTCGCACGAATCTCGCACGGGATCGCCTTCCCTTGCTGCGAGACTTGAAGCTATGGAAAGCTCCTCGGACGATGACGATGACGAGCCTCTCAACGGAGGCACAGCCGTCATGAGTATGCTTTGGAGGTTGAAGGATTGGCTTCATACCAGCAATGGATAACAGCACGTGATTCATCATCAGCTGTCACCTCCGCGCCGATACCCAGAAACCACATACCAAATCGCAGCAGGATCGCCCTCCTTCTGTCATCCGATACTTTCTCTCCTCATTTTGGGCATATTTAACAAAACAAAATACATTCTTGACAAATACATGGATAATCTCTTCGACATCGTGACCAAAACTCTTACTGTAGTTGTGGTGGTAAGCAAGTTAGCGGAAACATTCCGCGCGCTCCCACTCGTACATTCCAACCGTACGCCCAACCTGAGAACGACGGAAATCAGTGACTTGCACCCGCTACGAGCACAGAAGACGACGCCGACCGGTCCCATGCTTACCATCCTGGAAAACCTGCTCGACCAGCATCTCGTCGTCCGCTGCCACCTCCAACTCATCAGCGAACACGGGGTCATGCGGATACTCTGCCTTCACGTGCGTCGGTGGGACGTCAGGTCCACCCGACATCCTCGCGTACGACTGCCGCTCCAACGTGGTCTGGTACAGAGCGACCAAGGCGCCCACGCTGGATGCCGTGGACGGAGCCAAAGACGTGGGTCGTGGCGGTATTGGACGGGAGGCTGAATAGGAAGTTGGACGGGGAAGGGTGGAAAAGATGCTGTCTCTGTTCTCGATCGAGGTGGGAGCATCTTCGATGCTCGTGTGACGGGTTGAATCGGCTGGCCGATGTTGACTGTACTGGTTTATGTGGTTGCTTCGAGCCGCGGAAGCTCGAATGGTGCGCTCACTGGCGAGAGACCCTGGTGTGGCGGCTTCCATGGGCTCCCGTTTGTCCATCGACGGTCTAGGTGTTGCGACATTGTTGTCCTGCCATGGAGCGGGTACGGTCGCCAAGGGAGGGGGAGGTTGTGTGTCGGGAGCCCTCCTTCCAGTTCCATCGTCCGTGTCGTACCATCTCTCGCTTCCGTCGCTGGCAGTGCTTTCGGGACGAGCATGTTTTACGATCCGGCTGCGCGGCAGGAGCAGCGATGGAGCGGTGTGGGTGAGGTTGTCGGAGCTGGGTTTGAAGTCCTCGTTTTTTCGTCGACGAACAAGTATCTGCCCGCATGTCCAGCAAGCGCATAGCATAACTAATACCAAGGCTCCTGCAGCACCCGCCGCTATTGCAACCATCGTCCGTACGTCTTGGCTCATTGCTGGATGTTTGACTTCGTTGATGTGACGATGATGAGATGGTCGACAAAGGACAGCCGGAAGGGATTGGAATTAACCTAGGGGAGACAGGGCGTTGCATGTGTTTGGGCGGGAAACCGATCCGGCTCTGGGCCTGTATGATGCACGGCCATCGCCCTCGGGCTTTCTCGATGGGATGAACGTTCTTTGGCAAAAGGTGAGGCTGCCTCAATGCACGTAAAAGGTTCTGCGCGTGGCTCACGCGTTTGGCAATTGCGCAGTCACCAAGAACACGTCAGCATTTTCCTAGCCAGGGCTTCTCTTCCCACACTCTCTTTATTCCTTCCAGAATTGCGTACACGCGTCTCGCAACGTTAAAAACTCAAACTCGGTCGCTTCGGTGCTTCGACCCGCGGCAGTCACTCGCAACGTGTGCCCATTTTCTCAAAGGTACTCACCGGTCAAGACGAGTCTGCTGTTGCAAGAAACCACCCATACATCGAAAGACAGCCTTCGAGAATTCCAATGCAACCACATTCCAATGAGGGCTTACTAATGAGCGCCTCAAGGTTTTTGTTTATCACCCAAACCTGACCGTCATAGTCATCAAGGGGAATGCGGAGCATTTCCTTCGTTCGTCAATTCAACAAGGTCGTCAAGTTGATGCTACGCTGCGGGGATCCTGGAATCAACTCAAAATGAAATTCCGATCTACGCCAAAAGGGAGAAGCTCTATCTACAAAGGTATACGGGAAAGGATCCAAAAGGGAAACACGACAACGGGCATGGGCACCGGTCGGATCAGTTCATAGGGGTAGCGACCCCCGGTGTCGGCCGAGCGACGACGGGCATTCTAACGGTGATGCCATCGAGATCCGGCGACATGCGGACTTGGCAACCCAGTCGAGAGGTTTGCGTGACGCCATACGAAAGGTCCAGCATGTCGACCTCCTCCTCCGATGGTCGGCCGAGGATCGCAAAGTGGTGCTCGTCCAACACGACATGGCAAGTTGCGCAGACTAGGGAGCCTTCGCAGGCACCTATTGAGTTGAAGGTTCATCGGTGAGTTGGAGGCATTTCGGAGTAAAATTGGTTCGCAAGTGCCTGCCTACCGGAGATGTTCATGCCGTTGCGATCCATGGCGTGAGCGTGAGCCACGTCCACGATCGTATCTCCTGGCTTTGCAAACACGGTCAACTGCTGACCTTGCGGGTTGATAAAGTTGACGCGAATCCTGCTAAGGTATTGAGGACAGGTGAGTCAATTTTCCCGATGTCTTCGCTTCGATCACCAAGCAGAAAGCTCAGCGAGATCGTACCTTTCCGGGAGGAGCGGCGGTGAGCTGAGCTTTGCTTCGGCGGATGTAGATGTCTGGAACGATGCGGTTGGGCATCGAGTGCGACCGATGGATGCTAGCGAGTGACCTTTCTGCAAAGTGGTTGAGCGAGACATTGCCCGGGAGATGAGCCGATATGCCTGCAAGGATGAGGTAGAACGAGCGGACATGGAAGACAATGAACTTGATTTGGATTTCAAACTTTGATACTTGGCTAACGGGCACGGGAATGTCGACTGGCGACGACGAGGTTTTCAGTAATTAATTACCCCACACCTGATGTGGTGTGCATCTTGCCCCGCCCGTTTTTTTTTGTTTTTTCCTCGGAGCCTTTTTTTGACGCGTGACGCGAAGGGAGGAGAGCGAGACGAGCGGCAGAGCGCCACATTTCATCTTGGGTCGCCTCAACTGCGGGGCGCCCCGGCCGCGGGGGG
>JADGJA010000033.1:49161-64896 GCA_027596035.1 Thoreauomyces humboldtii
TTTCCTCGGTCCCTTTTTTTTTCGGGTGCCGCGAATGGTGGTTCCGGTTACGTTCGGCAGTGCGCCACATTTCATCTTGGGGCGGCCCAACTGGGCCCCCCCCCCCCGCTGATGACTCATCATGTCTTGTCCTTTCCTCCCGTCCGAACGAGACGGACATGATCCAAAAAGTGTCAGTGACACTTGTTCCTCAACGCGGCACGGCTACAAGCCACTCCGACTATCTCAGACAACCTCCACTGCGGCCAGCTGCACCAGACTTGGTCATGCCGGATCCGGCTGGTGGCCCGAGCGCAAAAATTATCCTCTCCCACCCTTACACCGGAGAGCAGGTGCCGTTCCCCAGACCGGCAGTCCTCCACCCGAACGCGCACATAGTCGCCGCGCCGCTACAACCAACGTGCGTCGAGTTCCGTCGAGCTCTACGCAGACTGAGAAAGCTCGATCGTCTTCTGATTGATGCTGCCGCAGAATGGGACATGCCTTTGGAGAAAGCTGTGTTGTTGGACGATTTGGCGACTTTGGCTGAATCCAGTCGATTGGCTTTCTGGGCATTTGCACGGCAGAACTCCTTGACGTTCCCGGAGGTGGTGACTTTTGATCTCGTCAACCTACTCGAAGCTGGGACCCGCGATTTTCAACGAAAAGAGGTCGCCCTGCAATCGATCGGTAACCTCGGTCTCAAGGTTAAGGACGCAGTGATCCTTCGCGGGGACAGGTTCTTCGAAGTGTCGGGAGATCCTTGCAAGAACTCGTTAGAGAATGAAGTCTCGAGCGTTAGAATCCCCATCAACTGCCGAGTCGGCGAGTGCGTCTCAGCGGGAAGCTATGATGCAATGCTCTGTCTCATGCTGACGGTACAGCCTATGACCTCTGCGTCAGGCGCCAGCACCGCAGCCGCCACAACATCACCTCGAGTCTCGATACTTCTCACCATCCGTCTCTCTATCCGGTGTATCGATCGCATATCGCCGTTAACAGTCCTAGCCACGAAGTTTGTGCCCGCGTGGATGCAAGAGCTGGCATCTCGGAGCATATCGCCGACGCAAGTGAAACAGGCTCCTTCTGCACCGGGCCTCGACTGCCACAAATGGATGAGGCAAAACATGCCGGACATGCCACGGGATAAAGTTGCTCGGTTGGCTTCTTTGCCGGATATTCCGGCTTTCCACCGAGAGACATCGCTGGCAACGCGACTGCTACCTCTGCATCCGGAAACATATGCGTTTCGTTTCGACCTCCTATCGCGATTGGAAGGAAAGCAGCTCGAGGAAAAGTACGCAGACTTCACCCTGTACGACACGGCCTTGACTGCACAAGGCCCACGTACGTACATCATCAAAGTCCCGGGTATACAGGACGGCAACCCGCCACTTCGGCCGGGAGATCCCGTCCACGTGCGCACGTTCCCGGGGAACGTGGGCCATCAAAATTTCGAACTTCTCATGACCCAAGTCAGGGAGTATCGCGGATGGGTTCACAACGTGGTCCGCATCAAAGGGCAAGCTCTGGTCAGCTTGTCGGGCAAGATCCCACCCAACGCCCCAGTGGTCATATCCTTTCCGGCACCCATGAACCAGGCGGCTCATGTTCGCAAAACGTTGCTCGACTTGGACAGTGACGAGGATGAGCGGGCGGGAAGATCTAGCATGCTTGATTGCTTGCAAAGTTTCTTGTTTCCCACCGAGGCTGACTGCAACGTTCTGGACATCAATACGCCTCTGGGTGATCCACAGCTTACTCTGGACTTCTTCAACGATATCCTTAACGGCGAACAGAAGATGGCAGTGGAGCGCCTCGCACGCAGGGACTATGGGGATGTGCCATTCATAATCCACGGGGGTCCAGGCACCGGAAAAACCTCTACCCTTACGGAGTGCTGTCTGCAGGTCCTCAAGGCAGACCCAACCGCCCATCTTTTGGTGTCCGCACCATCAAACTCAGCTTGCGACACCATCACCAGAAGACTGTCAGCCTACCTTGACAACAATGCATTGGTCAGGATCAACCACCCGGCTCATCGGCTTCTGGAAGAAATCCCTTCTCCGTTACTTCCCTTCTGCCACATCGAAAATGGCTCATTCGCCATACCCTCCTTGACGTCTCTCATGCGCTATCGCGTCATCGTTGTGACCTGCGCGGATGCTGCGCTGCTGCGATCCGTAGGCCTGGCAAACCGGGACCTTCGGGAACACGTCCAACCGGACCGTGTACTGTCCCCATCAGACCCTCCCTTCTTCTTCTCTCATCTACTCATCGACGAAGCTGGTCAGGCGACCGAGCTCGACACGATCCTTCCCATCAGTCTACTCACGGATGCGCTTCCGACCATCACCCGACGCGCCAAGCTCGTGCTCTGCGGGGATCCATGCCAGCTCGGTCCCGTGGTAGCGTCCCCGGATGCACGAGCCAACGGTCTCCATGTCTCCCTCATGGAACGTCTCATATCCTCGTTGAAGATGTACCAACCCTTCTCCTCCTCGGGCCGTCTCGACCTCCGCATCGCGCGGGACGGAGAGAAGGACCCTCGCGTCGTGCAGAGAGGTCGAAGGGTCCGTCCGACCCTGTGCGACCTGTCGGCGAACTATCGAAGTCATCCCGACATGCTCACCGTCCCGTCCCGTCTCTTCTACGACGACAGGTTGAGGGCCGTGGCGGGTCGGTCCACCACCCACGCGGTCCTCGACTCTGGATGGGACGGACTGCCCAACCCGGAATGTCCGATGATGATGGTCGATGTGGGCGGACAGGCCGACGCTGTGGCCGAGGTGGTCGAGGGAGACGGGGTCAGCGGTTGGTGGAACGTCAGGGAGGCGAGGGAGGTTTCCAGGATCATCAGGAACCTCGTCGTGGAGAGAAAGGTGGTGAATAGAAAGGAGGTCGGCGTCATGGCTCCATTCAGGGAGCAGGTGAAGCGGATACGTGCCAAGCTGAGACAGATGGATCTTGCGCAAGTGAACGTTGGCACTGTGGAGGATTATCAGGTAAGTGTCAAAAAACCCCAATGCAAGAGTGCCGTTTTATGCTCGGCTTCCTTGGCTTCGAACGGTGTCTAACCTGTATGGTCAAGGGCCAAGAATACAAGGTGGTGATCATCAGCACGGTCCGTGCCAGAGCGGGTACCGTCCTCACCCAAGACCTGGCGTCCGACGTCGGTCTCATCGGTTTCCCGAAGCGGTTCAACGTCGCTGTCACCCGTGCTCAAGCTCTCCTTTGCGTTGTCGGATCCAAGGCCACGCTGTCGGACAACGATGCGAATTGGCAGGAGTGGATCGCGGAAGTTCAGAAGCGGGGCGGGGTCGTAGGACCTGGTGGCGCTGGCAGAGGCGAGGCACATGAAACTGGCAGTAGGAAGGTTGTGCTTCCGACGTTTTTTGGCCATGTCGGAAGTGACATAGGGGAAGAGCTAGGGGGGGTATCGGATGAGGAGCTGCGCTTGGACGACGAAATAGATGTCCTATGACCGTAGCGTGATTAGAAGGCGAACATAGGTTTATAGAGATGGACATAGTCATTTTCATGGACAAAAGAAAGAGAAGGGAAAGCAATTTGCAAGGATAATTGGAATCAAAGCCGCAGATGCAGGGGGATACTCTGACTTTCCAAATCAAAGCCGCAGATGCAGGGGGATACTCTGACTTTCCAAATCAAGCATTCGAAGCATCCTCCAGATGCCGTTTGAGAACAGCAACCTGCTCCTCAAGCTTTGCAAGCAGGGCTCGGGCACGGGCGGGAGGAAGCGTACAAAGGCCAGCGGCCACAGGCGCAGCTATCGTTGCGGGTGCAGAGACAACCGGCACACGAGATGGCGCGATCACGGGCATAATAGCGGGTGTCGACACTGAAAGAACCTGGGCGGCAGGCTGCGCAGCGTGTTCGGTACGCTGGCGCTTGCGAGGTACGTCGATAGACTCCTTCCGCGGTCGAGCTGTAGATACCAATTCTGTGCTTCCTAAGACGGCGCCAGTAGGGGCCACAGAGGTACCCGCCGAGACAGCAGCAGCGCGCTGACTGATGCTCAGAGGACGATGGCACTGATACTGCTTGAAGTAAAGCCCTGAATACAAGAGTTATGAGAAAGAATGCGATTGATCACCTAGAAGATTATGCAAACTTACCGCAGGCATTACACAGACTATGCTGCTTGTCCGCCGTGCGACGCCAAAGCGGAGTGTGGTGAGTCGCACAGTTGAAGCAAGTAAGGTTGCGTGTGATCTCACGAATCCTCTTGCGCTGAGCTTTGGTCAAAGGCACCGCGTCGGGTTTCTGCTCGGACTTCAGTTCCATAGTTGACTGGGGAACCGCCTTCGGAACCGCCGGGGAGGTCTTATCCTTCTGCTGTGGTTGCTGCGGCTGGTTCTGAAGTTGTGCTGCAAGGTTTTGTACGAGGGCTTCGGCCGCAACTGCAGCAGCGGTCATGTCGACTGGTGCCGCGAAAGTATTCAGGTGAGACTGACTGGTTTGCGCCAACGGCATCAAGAAAGGTGCGCTCAAGCTGTCCCCCGACATGAGAGAATCCATTTTCCAGTCAGCTGGAGGCGCCACTGCCGCAGTATTGGGAGGCGAAGGAAAGATGGATTGCACATCGGTGGCCGCCAGTCCAAACATGTCAGATTGGGGTTTAGGACCGCCTTGTAAGTGGTAGACGGGAGAAAATGGCTCGGAAAGATCCGTGCCCATCAAGCGCGGATCAACTCCAAGATCCCCTGCGAACGTGCTGGGCGGGGGACTGTACAAGGGTTGACCGACGTACAGATTTCCTGCAGCGTCGCGGAATTGGGTGAAGATGCCGCTCATTAGGAAATCGTCGCTAACAGGAGAAGGCGTTCGCGAGTGGTCCGAGTGTGAGTTAGACGCGGGACTTCCGGGTTCCAGATCTACGGCGAAGAATGTGAGCAGACGCTCTCCAAATCCATACTGCTTAACACAACTCACCTGGAAGGCCCCAAGGCGGACCTTGCATCTCGGAGTGACCGGCCATGAAAGGCCATGCCATGAGATCAGCGCTTACGGAAGTCATTTCTCTGTACAATATTACGGAGAATGCAGCCGGGATTGTGGTTGTAACGATACTGTTGCTTCAAGGTTTTCGAGGTTTCGAGAGACGTGGTTTTCGGAAGTAAATTTCGATGATAGGGTTCCTGTTTCTGGCGCGCTGTTTGCTTTGCTCAAGCGTAATCCTCTGGTGTTTCGAAAGGAGGTGGTGGGCGTGGGGGCGGTGGTTCAATAGTCGGAGTCGCAGCCAACGTGCTCGCCGCTCGCAAGGAAGTAGAAGAAGCCCATTTGAAGTGAAGGTTCAAAAGGTGCAGTTTAAGAAAAGGGTGTCCACCTCGACACGGTCAATGAAGGTGGAAGGCACTCCAGGGGACGACGTGAAGTCGTATACGGAGAAAGGATCAAGCAAAAAAGGAGCCGGCACACGAGCGCGGACTGAGGTTAGCGCGGGGCTCCCGAGACGGAACCGGATGCCGTGGAGAGAAGAGAGAGACGGTCGTGCGAGTCGTGAGACCGGATAGCAAAGGAGACTGAAGTGAGTCGTCGAGCGGGGAAAGAGAGCGGCAGGCGTACCCGGCACCCTGCTGTGTTGAGGTGCGTGGGAAAAGGATGTGATGTATCTCCGTGAGCACGAAGAATGGGAGAAGAACTTCGTCGTCGTCTTTGTCTCTCTTGTGTTGCGGAGAGGATGTGAGATTGAAGAGTCAGAAAAACGTGCGACTCGACAGCTCCTGTTACTGGTGGACAATGCGACCATCGCAGAGTCGAGGACGGACCCACCCCTCACATCAACGGCATTCATGTCACAAGTCTGTCTAGGTACTCTCCTCTAAATCCCCGGCAGAGGCTCTTCCAAGCCAGCTAGGTACCGTAAGTCATGCGGCGCCCCGAGCGCCACCTCGAGAAAAAGCAACCAGTCATAACCTGCACTCATACTTTCACGAGGGGATTTGTAGCATTCAGTTCCGGTCACGGCCAGAAAGCTTGGGAACGATGAGCAATGCGGACCTTGAAGGTTCCCGAGAGCAAGGGCACGAGCAGCTGTCTTCTTGATCGAACGGTGATGGCTGAGGTGGCTGGCTGCCTGATATCGAGTCTCCGACGTTTGACCTCAACGGCGTCGGGAAACCCATTGATCTCTCGAGCGATTCACAATCGTTCGCAGCTTCATGTCAAAGTCCCAAAGTATCTTTGCGGTTCTCTACCGGTGCTCTACAGGTGGCTCGCTAGGCATTCAAAATACCAATGTCTTTCTATGGGCTACCGTAACGCCTTCATCTTCCCGACGCATTTCCAGTGGTCGCTCACCCCTCCTACGGCCACCCACGTCCCGGACTTCCTCGCCCTTTTCTTTGCGACGATCCTACACGACAGATTCGCAACCAAATCCAGCACCATCGTCGAAGCCGTCCTCGCGACCTCCTAACGCACCCCTCATCGCCACACTCGCCCCCGTCTCCGCCGCAATAGAACGCTCCACCACCGCGCTCCAAGCGAACGCCCAAGCGGCTTACGCCCACGTATCATCCTCCGTCCTCCCTAAGATCGCCGAACACCTCAACACCCTCACAGGATATAGTGTCGTACAGGAGTGCAAGACACGGGTGGTAGAAAAGGACAGACAGCTCAACCTAGCCAGGGATCGATCCGACGCTTCCAAACGGGCCTACGAGACCACCATAGAGGAGAGACGAAAGTGTCAGAGGGAGCTCAACTCATTGTTGCAAAGAAAGGACACTTGGCTGGATAGCGACATCACGAGGTTCACCGAGCTATACAGGAAGGATCTCTCCTTCGAGCAGGCCGAGAACAGTGCAAAGTTGGAGCACAAGCATGCGGCCGAGGACTTTGACAAGTCCCATCGCGAATACCTCAAGTAGGTCTTGCAACTGCAGTTTTCGAGTTTGCTGGATTTTGTAAATCTCCGCATACTTATAGGGTCTTCGCATTAGTGAGATCCGGGAGCGCTACATTGAGGAGCAGCTTTATTCGGACAAGATTCGTCGCGCTAGCACGTGGTGGACATGGTGAGTAGTGGAGGATGGGTTCGATGCCTTTCGCAGTTCTTTTTTCTCACGCATGCCATTTCTGCTTTCATAGGGGTTTGATTTCGCTCCACTTCCTTCTCTTCCTTTCCGTGCAACTCTTTGTTGAACCTCGTAAACGCCGCATCCTGAAGGAAGAGCTCGGTCAACTTATCATCAACACATCCCGCCAACCACCATCTCTACCTTCCAGTTCCCCTTCTGTATCGCAATCAGCCGTCGCATGGGACATCTCAGATCCCGCCACCCAGCGATTCGCCGAGCAGCTCGTCGCGCCCCTCGCAGTCAGGATCGACGCATTGCAAGCACAGCAGCAGCAACAACAACGAGGGGACATGATGTCAGCTTTCGCACCGGACGGGGAAAGAGAAGCGTTCACGGCTCGTCCTCCTCCGTCCCCGCAGAGTGCAACGGGCCTGTACCCGAAGGACCGGCTGTTCTACAAGGGCGTCGTGTGCGGGGCCATCCTTGGTGTTGCGAGCTCGTTGCTCGTCTCTTTTGGAAGTTAGACACCGTTTTGAGGTCTTCCTACCCTTCGTAGATTTTCGCTGTAGAAAATACCTTTGCTTTTTCTTTAGAACCCCATAGGATACCCCGTCTCATTTATTCTGCAGTGTCTTGCCCCATGGCTGTACCACTATGCGAAGTTTGGTTACACGCTTGTAAATCCGCGAAGCCGTCGGGGGTAAAACTGACAGCAACACGGCAAAAATCAAACCTGGACAGGATTAAAAATGATACATGCTTCTAGCACTGCCTGGTTTCGATCCAGGGACTTCAGGGTTATGAGCCCTGCACGCTTCCACTGCGTCACAGTGCTTGCATAGAGTAAAGCTACATTTCAAGACCATATCCATGAGTATCGATTGTTAGCTCCTCACTAAGCCACACTTACAGTAGTCTTCGGCCCTCGTCGATGAGTTGCAGCAGTCCATACGCCAAGTTATTACTAATGACTTCCGCATTGACTCCCCCAAAATACGCACACAGCATATACGGAACGCAATCAACATCCGATTGCTATCTAGCGAGCTTCTTACCGTCCCTGCATCTTCTCGCGTACCGAATCTGGAGACGAGATAGGATGCAGAATAAAGTGTGGAATCACGCCGGTCGCTCCCGTCCGCTCGTTTCTCGACATCGTCCATCCATCCTCGTATTCTTGGCTACAGTGCGTCGACCGGGTCAGTACATGATGCGAAATTAAAGGAATCGAGGGAACTCAAACTCAATGGACATACAGTATCTGGACATTGTCTCCGCTCGCCACGGCCAGTTCATCGTCGCTTCTTGGCGCGTGGGGGTACAGAACTGAGTGAGTAGGGACTACGGGCGCGTCGTCCTGCACCTGCACGTGCGAGGTACAGATATGGTCCTGCGCAGCAGCCGAGTAAACTGGAGGTGCACCGGTCGGAAGATTGATCCGCAGGGACCGATTGCGAGAAGGTAACGCTACGGGTTGGACCGATATGGAATGCGGTCCTTCGGGGGAGACGTTGGGGTCCTCGTCAGCCGTTCGACCAGGTGTCTTTGGCGAGGCAGAATGATAAGCGTGTTGTCGCCTTCTTCGGAAGAAAATCAGGGAAGCAATAGAGGCGAGGAGGGCGAGCACGCCGAGCGCAATGCCAATGATAGCCCCAGTCGATATGGTCTTGAAGGATGCCGAGGAGGGAGAGGAAGAGGGAGAAGGGGATGGTGCGAGAGGCACAAAGGTCGGCGAGGGATCCACGTATGTGCTATCAATGTATGTGTACGCGATCTGACGCAGTCCTATCGCATCGTGGCTAGGACCTGTGTAAATGCCTGACGGAGGCCCAGGGAATACAAAGCAAGGTCCGTTGGCCTGCTTTGTGAGCCAGCATGCGAAGCCCTGAATCTACTATATTAGCGCACGGCCCGCCGCCTCATCACTGCGCTTCAAACGTACCCCGCAGCCGGCTGGTGAGAAGTTCAGGCAGGCGCTCGCCGCCGTGAAAGTGTTGGATGCTTGACACATTGCCTGCAAGAAAATTGTCAGCACAACTTCACAGTTTGACGGAAGTGAAGGTCTGCTATGGTAGCCAACCTGATTCGTCGTCGTATTGAATGGGGCTTTGACGAAATCATAGCTGCAGAGGGAGTTGTTTTGCGGGAGGGGGGTGCCCGGCGCCATGAAAACGCCCAGTCCTTGCTGGGGGCCCTTGAAGCCTGGCTGCGCAGGGAAAGAGATTCCGGAGGAGTTTGTCACTGACATAGACATGACCGATGAGTTCGTTGCAATGGCGTTCACTCGCTTGTCCAAATGCGGCTCGGAGTTGGGAGTTTGTATTCTGTGAACGGTAAGCTGAAGGAGAAAGAATGGCTGAGCTGCGAGCCTGCGAGGGATACCGTGCGGGTAACGCGCGAGTCTGCTTGTGAGCAGGTGAGCTTGCTTGCGCAAGATGCTTTTCCGCTCTTCCAGCTTTCTGGTCAAGCACTCGTTTACCGTGGTATGTGTCTCTCTTTGTCTCCTCTAAGCGATCCCAACCAGCGCCTTCATCGAATGACGAGATATCGATACAGTAGTAGAGCATTTAAATATTAGGAAAACTGGATCCATAGACACGAGCTAACTCCGCTTCCTCTCCCGGCGGTTTTATCCGGCAGTTTTGGCCCTCAACACGCTGACTCCTTCATGCGTCCTATGGTCTTCTTGGCCGTTCCTGACCAAAAGTGTCCGCAAAGCTCCACCTTGAACAAAAATATTTCCATTCAAAAATTCCTCATCACCTAGACTTCTAGGCTCAACTTTGATGGCGGCCGGACCTTCATGACTGACCAATGGCGCTGCGGTTTCGGACACACATCCGTCAAAAATCGTGCTTAAGTTGCCCTAGCGGAACGTATCTGCCGACTAAGGCACCAGGCAACCGAGCTCTCGTTAAGGGCGGAGCTGTTAAAAGTCTATAGAGCTCTTTTATCATGTAACATTGTGAGACTCCTCATACGTGAACCAGTACTGTACGAAAGATCGGGACAGTACCAAAGTTGCTTGTGCTGGGCAGTTCTCCCAAACATTTTTCACGGTTCGAGGGGCAGGCCAAAGTACCGGTTTGCTACGCTGCCCCTCATATGATTGCGACAAGCCGCAGATAGAGCGAGAAAGAAAAGAAGAACGAGTTGTTCCAACCAGACGTGGGTTGTCGATCGAAGGTGACGGACGGACGAGGATGGAGCAGATCCTTGACAGCGCGTGGGAAAAAGGTCGATCCGATACCTTGCCGCTCCCTCCACGCTTCCAGCTTCCCAGGTGGCTTCTCTCCATATAGCTTCTCCCACCCCTCGCTGATCATCGGTCTTATACTCTCAACAACCAACCCCTCCTTCTCGCAGTCAGCTTTAACTACTGTCCACTGCCCGCAACCATCAGTCACCAACACGCACATCAACTACGGCCGATGATGGAGGCCGTTTCCCAGCGCAATCCGTTTAACCCGCAACGCAGATCATGCGAGTATGGACAGTACAAGCTACCTCTCCTTCACGTTCCCACTCGCCCGCCTCGTGTGTCTATCTTCGACTCTGTCTGGTTCGGCGAGGCCCGACCTGACAACCCACCATCTTCGAATCGATACTCCAACCTTGACATCGGCAGCTGGTTTGACCAGTTTTTTCTCGACGCTGCAGACTACCCGATCCTCAGCCCCAAACGACAATACCCCACCACCCCCGAAGGTCTAATCGTGGCGTATTCTGCACACGATGAGCCCGGGAGCGACCTTGATGACCTCGGATTCCCTCGAGGATCGCTCCGAAGTCTCTCTCGCGATGCACTTCAATCGTACCATCCGCACGTCGGAGTCCTCTTTCCCCAACATGGCTCTGTCTTTCGAAGCTTGGGAAGACACTCTATCATCGTCGCTGCACCACGAGGCATGTCCCGAAGCGCGGGAAGACAGCCATCCACGTCCGCTACACCGACGATGATCGATCCGCAGCATAGAAGAAAGCCTGATTGGGCAGGAACTGCGACATTGGACGGAGACATCGGCTCTCGTTTCCATTCGCGAAAGCTGGAAAAGTACGAGAAGGTAATTGGGCATCATCAGGAAGGTGGACAGAGAAAGTTTCTGTGATGCCGACGAGGCGATTCTGGAACCCGACATGCTGCTCCCTTATCCATGGGGGATCCCACCTGACGAGTTAAGACGCGCATTGAAGTAATTCCATTGCGTATGCAGAATTTACTGCAGAGGAAAATAGAAGACCAGGACAAATTTAGACAGCAACCAAACGGCACTTTTCTCCGGCTTTCCGCCCGACTTTCCTCGTGCAAAAAAGAATAAAACACTTTTCAGCAACTCGAGAACAGAGAATCACAAGAGTACCTATTCCAGATGCTGTACGGCGACGCTCGATCCTACCAGGACTCGAACCTGGAATCTCACGCTGGCCGAAAATTCGTAGGCGTGCGCCTTGGCCATTGGGCCATAGGACCTGGTGCGACTTTGTCGCTATGCTGATGATCACCGGCGGGGCATTGTTGCGGGATTTTGCGAGGGATGGACCATGATGGACCCCCAGTAAGAGGACCGCGGCCCCTTTAGGGGACTCAGTAACTTACCTGTGTGATCGTATCTCATCCCTTGAGTTATGGAAGACAGTTCCCCAGTCCTTCCCCGTCCGCATTCAGCACTCTGGTGAGACAATAATCGCTTCAGAACACATCGGTAGGATCCCAGCAGAATCGTCTCTGAGTCGCCTGCGTGCCCATCCGATCCAGTTCCTCAAGATCCGTGTCCAGCAACCGCACTCCGTTCGCTTGCAGGTTCTCCAGCAACCTGGCTTCGCTGCTCGTCTTCGGTATCACGCTGACGCCACGTTGTAGAGACCACGCTAGAAGGACTTGAGCAGCCGTCGCATTCCTGGCGTGACGTATGGAAGCAAGCACCGGGGCGATAGGGTCTTCTGGGGAAAGAAGGCAGCCTTCGCCGTACGATGAGTAGGCTTGCTGCTGAATTCCATGAAGGCGACAAAAGTCGACGAGTGGTTGCTGGACTTCATGAATCGCCGGATGGTACTCGAACTACACAACCAAATAAGCGACGGGGTCCGTCAGGAGCTCGGCCGCTAGCAAAGGCGCTGCTGCCCTTTCGGTCCGCAAACTCACTTGATTGAGGTGAGGGACCTCCTTTGCTCCGCCGTGTGCCGGATCCAGCAGAATCTGCAGATGCAGCGGCGTGAAGTTGCTTACTCCGATAGCGCGGACGGTTCCATCTGCGTAGAGCTGTTCCAAAGCCTTCCATGACTCATGACGATTGGTTGCGTTACGCGGGTCCGTGACGAGCATCTTCGAGGATCCTGGCCAATGGATGAGAAGCAAATCCAGATCTGAGAATGACGAAAAATTCAGAGCTGGAAGATGAGTGTCAACAGCTGGAACCATTGCCTTTACATTCCACGGCGGGACCGAGGTTCTCCAAGCACCTTCGTGCAGCGGCTAGGCACTTTTCGAACCCTTGGTCCTTGGGTGCTGTAGCAGTGATGTGATGCGGATTGTAATGTCAGTACCGCTTCCTGATTCCTCAGACTGAAAACACGTGTTGCCTCCACGTTGACAAACCAATCTTCGAAGTCACGAACACGTCCTTGCGGAGAATCACGCCCTCTTCGATCAATTCGGCGATCGCCGCTCCAACTTCCTTTTCGTTCTGAGGTTCCGTAATTATTAACCCCGATATGCGCGGTGCTCATCGAAAAGCGCAGAAAGCCGTTCAGGGTGTCATTGAAGAGGCCGCAGTACCTTGTAGACGTCTGCGGTGTCGATCAAACGATAACCTGCCCGCAAGGCGGCTTTCACAGTTGCCTTGCATACCTCCCCTTGCATGCGATATGTTCCAAGGCCAAGCAGTGGCATGGTAACCCCATTGCGGAGGACTACTAGTACCGGTTGCATGTTTACGTTCGGAAGAGAGGTGTTGACCCTTGCTTGCCTTCCGCGCAGTTCCCCGTGTCCGGAGGTCTGGTTCGTGTTCGCCCCCATCACCTCCGCGGCCACCCGTTCCATCTCTCGACCCCCAACAAGTTCGAAGTTCGAGACGGAACCATAAAGTGGGAGGTACAATGAAAATGTCTCGTGCCACCTCATCGTCGGCTGCTACTACACTGGAGAAAACAATGGACGAGAAAACCGTGCTTCTTCCAACGGACCGCCCCGTCGCGACTTTCCGCAAACACCTGTCCACAAAGCTCGCCCTCATTGCAATTGCGTTCTTCGCTCTCGTCGCCACCGTCACTCAGCTTCGTCCTCCTCACGGACCGCATCGTCCTCCCCGCCACGGTCATCCCCATCACGGTCCGCACCACGGACATTCGAAAGGCATCCCGACTTCATGCGCGCTTACACCGCCCTTCTCGGATGGGCCTCTTTACCCCGCGAATCGTGCCCGCCTTCGCTCTCTCCTACCCAAGGCTTTTTTGGAAGCGAACGCGACGATCGCTCTGCCCACTGGCTCAAGGGCGCATCGTGACGACAGCGACATGGAGGTCGCTGCTTGGCGAACCTCTGCCAACGTCCTCTACGTCCTCGGCGAGCTGTACATATCGGACGCCTTGGTCATCCTCGAACCGACGAACGGCGGGCTGAACGCAACTCTTTTTTTGAAGAGACAGGATCAAAGGGAGACGGTGTTCGAAGGAGGCGTTGCTGGCGCAAAATATCTAAAAAGGACTTTTGGACTGGAAAGCGTGAGATTCGTCGAGGAGCTAGAGGGATTTCTCGAAGGACGCGCCGCATGGACATTCTCCAAGGAGGAGCTCGCTCGTGCCATCGGATCGGACCAGACAGTAGAGGTGGTCGAGAGCGAGGACGTTCGGCAGGCTTTCCATGAATCGCGCTTCGTAAAGAGTCAAGGCGAGCTCGATAAGCTGGCGTACGCTTCTCAGGTCGCAGCGTGGGCGCATGGGATTGTGGAGCGGGAAATTGAAACTCAGAAGGACGATGTCAATGGTATGGATCAAGATTTTCGTTTGCGAACCTTGTTTTTTGCTGTGGTCACCGACTCGGCGTCTCAACCACCACTTTTCCACAGCCATCACTCTTGCTTCTCTCTTCGCCCACGTGTCCTCGATCTGCGGGTCGCGCCTGCAGGCCTACCCTGCGATTGTAGGCGCTGGCACCCATGCATCGGTTCTGCACTACCGAACTGGGGAGTCTCCTCTTGACTACCACCGGATCCCATCGCACCCCCCTACTGCTGTCCTCGTTGACGCCGCGGGAGAGTACGATGGTTATGCGAGCGACCTCACGCGAACATACGCCCGTCGTGGGAGGCGCTCGGATGATATGAAGTCCGTCCATCGGGTCGTAGAGAAGGCTCAAAGGGCAACGGTCGAGGCGTACGGAGAAGGAGTGGACGTTAGGACTCTGGAGAAGCTTTCGGCCACGCTGCTACTTGAGGGACTGATAGACCTAGGGCTTTTCGTCAAAGGTGTAGGAGCGGAGGAGTTGTTCGAGGCTGGGGCTCTTTACATCTTTATGCCGCACGGGCTCGGTCACCCTGTCGGTAAGTGACAAGATTCGAGTTTTTGTCACATTGATAAGGATAATGATCAATTTCCCTGAAAGGGCTGGATGTCCACGATCCCACGCCGGCAAAGTACATCATCCCTCCTTCCCTGTCCATCTCTTCGATCCCCTCGGTCTTCAACGCGCGCCTCCCGTCTCACTTCTCGACCTTCTCCTCCTCACCTCTGGCTCCATCCACCAACTACACCGTCCCCCGCGGTCACGTCATGACCATCGAACCAGGAGTTTACTTCATTCCCGCCCTGTGGGACATGCTGAGGAGCGAGCAACCGGACGGGATCGCGAGGTTCGTCGACTGGGACGTCGCAGAACGTTTTATCCCCGTGGGAGGAGTCCGCATCGAGGACGTCGTCATGGTTGGGTTGGATGGCAAGGTTAGGGTGGTGACGCAGGAGTAACAGTTGCTATTGTGTTAGCGAGCAAATAGGTTGAGATGATCTGGACGTGCCTCCCGCCCGTCTACCGTAGTATGGTGAAGGATATGTGCTTGTTATGCGGGCATCGATCTTGTGTATGCAAACACTCTTCCTACTGAGGGTTCATACACCGACAGGCCTGTCGCAAACACACACCGGAGGCCTCCAGGCTCCAGGTGCAGAAGCTTCAAGACAATCCCGATTTACCATTGTGAGGGAGTGATTGCGATTATAATTAGAATCCTATTCATTTTTCGAAGTTTATATGGCATGCAACTACAGCGCTTCAGGGGGTAATTTTGCCCAAAATAGCAATCAAGTAAGCAGTAAACACCTGCAGGGGTAAGAGGCATTTTCAAGGGGTAGGTGCCCCCTTAAAAGTAGCATCCAACCTAGTGTCTTCAAGTACAAGTGCAGCTATACAGTAATAGTATTGCTTTGGTGTCTTGGCGTCTTCAGGAGTAATTGGCATCTTTGAGGGGTAAGCTGTGCCACAAATTCAGCCTGTTGGCGTCTTCAGGGGTTATTGGCGTCTTCAGAGGTAAGCTCTGCCACAAATTCAATGTCTTGGCGTCTTCACGGGTAATCGGCGTCTTCAAGGGTTATTGGCGTCTTCAAGGGTAAGCTCTGCTACACATCCAGCGACATGGCGTCTTTTGTTGGCGGGGGTAGGTCATCCTACCCGTTGTCTCACCTGCGCCTGTGTCCGGCGTACCCGGACACACATAGCAGG
>JADGJA010000330.1:7928-23086 GCA_027596035.1 Thoreauomyces humboldtii
AAACCCCCAACCACCGTCCCACCCTCTCCCAAAAATTTTTTTTCCAATTTTTTTTTACACAAAACTGCAATACTGTTACCATTTCCTCCTTTTTTATTAAAAAAAAAAAAAAAAAAAAAAAAAATCACACCGAGAAAAATATGGAAAAACAGGCAACGTGACTCATTGACTGTCCGAGCGATCCGGACACGGTGGCCGCTGCAGAGGGCGACTGCCCAAACCAAAGCTCTCGGTCAAAGGGTCTCCCTCCGCTGGATGAAGTCAAGCCACCGTCTCCTCGTCAAAGAAGGCGTGGACGGCCATGGCAGTTTCCCTGTCCAGCGACATGTCTCGTAGCTCCGCGACGCTGGCCGCCGCTATGCCAGCGATGGATTGAGCAGCATCCTGCAGAACGAAGCAGTCTGTGCAGCAGGGCACAACCAAGCTCAGCTCGCGCGGAATGTCCAGGTTCACGTCCAGACACGAAACCGTATCGCTCGCACGTACCGTGCATGCTGAGAGGCTCCGGCGTTCCTGACATCATCGCCACCAGCGGGATCCAGCGTCCATCGCGCGTGATATCCATCTCGTGTGATCCCCAGATCAACTGTCCCAAGTATCGATGAACAACGCTAAGCAAAGCTCCAGGCCCTGCACAAGAGAGTGACGAGATGCTTTCATCCCTCACCTGCTCCGCAAAGACCCGGGTCCGAGCATCCGCCTCGTCGAGCTGCATAGCCAGTTGCGTGACGATGTTTTGCACCTCCTCCCGAGAGTGCACGGGGTGGAGTTGGACAGGTGCATCTACCCAGTCCTCTCGCATGATCGTGTTTTGAAGGTCAAAGTAGCACTGTACATGGGAGTCCGCGATCCGAAGGAGAATGTGAACGTGGGAGAATCGGGATATGCAAGCCGAGAGCCTGATGCGGGGGAAAGCGCAATGTTTTCAGGACGATCGCGTGCCATAGGTTGGGAATGACTTCTCAGTCAACCGAACCGATGTCGAAGGGATGTCAGAAAGCCTTCGTCCCAGCTCTCAGGCGGAACCGGTCCTTCTACACATAGGAACGTCAAGGAACCACGAGGGCATGTGATGTCCTGAAGAGATCAGCAGCGGCGTTGTTTTTAGCAGAAACCTTGAGATCTGAGGTTCGAGGAAGGGCTTACGCCGGGCGTTCCGGGAGTGACTTCCACGCCTGGTCCCGAAGAGATTTGAACAATCAGGAATTGATGATGCGAGTGGAGGCTTACCGCGGGCTCTGAATGCGGCAGCGTTAGGGGCGTCACGAAAGTCCCAGTGCGACGCTTGCAAAGCTTGGTTGAAGAGCACTGGCTGCAGCGAGGAGGGTCCCAGCATATTCCTTCGCAGGTACTGTTGCTGCAATCCCCAAGAAGGAAAGAACTGCTGAACCGTGGGAAAAAAGTGCGAGTCATCCCATGACAGGCTGCTGGCACGCACAGTCAAGCACCCTTTCCCCGCGACCACCCACACACCGCTCGCCAGAACCACATCCAGCATCGTACTAACAAAGAAATGTCTACACCACGAGCCCTCGAGGTCGGAAACCCTGCCCATCTGCTTCCAACAAACTGGAAGCGCACAGTTGCCTCCTGGCTTGACGAGGACACACCATCCTTCGATTGCGGGGGTTTCGTCGTCGGTGACTCGGAGCAGGATGCTATCCTATATGGCAAAGCACCGGTGAGCCTTTTCGTTCAGTCTCTCGTTTCCGCCCTCTAGCAAATAATGAATCCTGAGTATCGTTCTTTTCTGTAGGGCGTTCTGGCCGGCGTCCCGTTCTTTGACGAGGTCTTCCACCAGCTGGGATGCACGTACGACCGATAGCGATCTCTTCGCATCTCTATCACTGTTTTTGAAGCTGACGATTAATTGTCATGGGTTTTCCTTCTTGGGGCATGCAGAGTGGAATGGTCGCTGAGGGAAGGCGAATACTTTGACCCATCCGCGCTTCCGGGCAAGAAGCAGGAGGTTGCTCGGGTCCGTGGGCCGGCCCGCGCCCTGTTGCTCGGCGAACGACCTGCTCTCAACGCCCTCGCTCGGGCCTCCGGCATCGCCACGCGGTGCGTCGCCTTTCGCGCAATTGTTTGTGGGGCAGAACAAATTAGGCTGACCATGGCCTACTGCGGTCCCCAGAGCTCGACGCCTTCGCGAACTGAAGGACAAACACAGTTGGAACGGTGTCATTGCCGGAACACGAAAGACCACGCCCGGTGAGGAGTAGCAACGCCCAAGCGGCGGCGATTCTTCCATCGTGTCTGTTTCTCATCTTTCATACATTCCTCCACGCGTCCAGGATTCCGCATCGTCGAAAAGTACGCGATGCTCGTAGGCGGCGTCGACACGCACCGTCACGACCTTTCCTCCATGATCATGCTCAAGGACAACCACATCTGGGCCACGGGATCCATCACCGCCGCCGTTCGAGCCGCAAGAGCGGCCGGTGGCTTCGCGCTCAAGATCGAGGTGGAATGTCAGTCCGAGGCGGAGGCCGACGAGGCCATCGAAGCCGGTGCTGACATCGTCATGTTGGACAATTTCGACGGACCGGGGATCTGCGCTGCATCTTTGAGCTTGAAGAAGAGGTGGCAGGGCAAGAAGATGTTCCTGATCGAGGGAAGCGGTGGACTCACGGAGGAGAACGTTGGTCCTCACTTTGGGGAAGGTGTGTCGTTTGTTGACGGCGAGAGCGTTCTTTTGGGCTCAGCGCTATTCTTACTGATCTTTTGAGCAGGTGTCGATATCTTGAGCTTTGGGTCTTTGACGCAGAGCGTGCCGCATATCGACTTTTCACTGAAAGTGCAACCAAGAAAGAAGTAATCTCTCTTTAGACTTTGGCATTACTACATACTTGGATACTCTCGAGACATGGCGTATCCCTCCTCATCACTCGCTCTGAGCACTCCCAGTCGTTGTCGTGGCCGGTTGGTGTTGCACCATTGACGCAGTTGCTGCTTTACTTATATTGCCCTGATAAGTCTCCAATTGGGTTTTTACGTCGCTTATGTTACATTTATTTCTTCTGAAGAGCCGTACAAAGAAAGATGCAAGCGCCGGGTTGGGGCGGCAAAAGTATTGGAAGGGTAGGTTTATCGTACATGGTGTTCCCAAAACTCGTTGTTCTGTCTTCAGCAGAGGCGCGGAGTTAGTGTGTACAGGGCCGGTCCCGGTATGACTGCAGCTGCCTGGTTAACGTGGGAACTGCCGGCCAAACAAACTAACGCAGGAAATAATGAGGTCCTAGCATGTTGGCTGAGGAAGCACTGTGAAGATGGTTTTGTTCGCTCTTCGCTTGGACGGCGGTGGCCACGATCTGTGAGAAACCTGCAGGCCTAAGTCGTGGATGACAAGCAACCCTCCTTCGGCTCGGAGCTGTCGTGGGAAGCGTCAGAAATGGCTGGGTCAAGCGTACTAAGGTGGACTTCGCTTTTCGCGAGGTGGGAAGGACAGGGCGCTACCATTATCAACACATCCGACGTCTTCGGCAAGTCAGTTGCACGGGACATGTGAGAATTCTAGTTTTCTCCGAAGACGTTCTATTCTCGCCGGTACCCCTCGCGGATCCTGGCCCAGGCGTGCCATGAAACTAAGCCACGGTGTAGTATTTCCCCGCCTGGGCCACGTCGGATGCGCGAGGGCGTGCAACACCAAATCATACATGCAACCCGGTCGGCACGACCAACCTTCCGCACCGAAGTGTTTCAGGGTGTCGGGTCGTGAACCTTCCTTGAGAGCTCCTTACCTCGAGCGAGAAGACATGCTTCCGACCATCGCGACAAAGCTGATAATATACGTAAGTAAGCGGCATTTTCGATCATAAAATGCTAGTGAGCATGGTCTTCCTTACGGGTCATCCATTTTGAAGCGCTGAGAGAGCTCGGTCGGTCGTTGCTTTGACGCGTCCGGTTACAGGACCTAGGTCGCAAGACATGGTAGCATGGCTCAAGTGACTAGAAGAACCACAAGAAATGAGGATATAGCGCGCATTGACGACCATGTGCATTCATCCATTTTTACCAGGCAAGTCGAGCGATGCCAGAACAAACTTGGTAGAGTCGGCGATCAGATCGGCACATGGTCGAGCTTGCAAATACCGACGGAATGTTGGCGCAGCAACTGAAAAACGAGCTACGCGAGGATCCAATTAAAAGCAGTTCATGATTTACCAAGGCGATGTAGTGAGAAGCATCCATTTTTCTAACCTTTACAAGTATGCTGTGCTGCCGCACTCGGAAAGTTCGAATCTTGGCGAAGTGTAGAGCAGACATGGCCGGATTGCACATGAGACGTGCGTGTCGTAACTACGAGTCGGAAACTGCTCAGGACAATGTGTCTCCAGCGAGAACCAGATCAATCGATCCAGTCTTACCTTCGAGTTCGTTTCAAACAAGTGCGGGGAGCAGAGTCTTGGCTGTGCGGGACGCGTCAGAACGTGCTGGAGAGCGTCGAGTGTTGCAAGGAGGGCGCCAGTAGTGGATGCCATGGGTTGATGCGTGAATCTGCAGACTTTGACAGGGACTCTTCCGTCCATGCGCTGAATGGCCTTGCATAGGATGCGCTGGGTTCAACGATCTTCCTGTTGCGCTTTGGGAATGCATTGGTTCAATGCAGGTCTGGGTCTCGGTCGCGTTGCGCAGCACGGCAACTGCTATTTGCGCATAAGGATTTGGGGTTAGGGTTCCCGGAAACATGAGCTGTCCAACGACTTTGTTCATGACAAAGGTCATCGACGACGAGGACGACGACGACGGAGGAGTTAGTCGGCCATCCCCAGCAAGGGTGTCTTCAGCCATGCGCATCTCCTTCCTTTGGGCGGTCTTCGCACAGATTCTATGTCTGGTCGCCGGGAACGCCCTTGCTCCAAATGTTTCCATGGCGCTCTGGTCTCCTGACGTCGATGCAAACAATGCGGCGGTGGAGGGCTTTTTCGCGTCCAGCGGGCATACAAACAACTGGGCGGTTCTCGTATGCACGTCTCGCTTCTGGTTCAACTATCGGTAGTGTTTACCGCCATTGGTTCCGATCCGCTGAAGCGTCACTGAACCAAGTGCTTTTCCTTGGTCCAGTCATATCGCCAACACGCTTTCCATCTACCATACCGTAAAGCGTCTGGGTATTCCAGACTCAAACATCATCTTGATGCTGTCGGACGATGTGGCCTGCAACGCCCGCAATCGATTCCCCGCAACGGTGTACAACAATGCAGGACGGTTTCTGGACCTGTACGGCAGCAACATCGAGGTGGACTATCGTGGATACGAAGTGACCGTCGAGAACTTCATCCGATTACTCACTGGTGCGTGGGAACGAGTGAAACGTAGAGAACCCGTTGGGAAGTGCCTCTGACATTGATCTGGATATCTTGAACGGTCAGGTCGCCATGATCCTGCGGTACCACGGTCGAAGCGTCTCTTGACGGACGATCGGAGCAACATCTTGTTCTACATGACCGGGCATGGCGGCAATGAGTTCCTGAAGTTCCAGGACGCAGAAGAGATCAGCAGCTACGACATTGCCGACGCCTTCGGCCAGATGTACGAGAAGAAGAGGTATCGACAGAACGTACTCATGGGTGATCACTCACCGTTTTTTAACTGTACCTTGTTATCGAAGATATCACGAGATCTTCTTTATGATCGACACGTGTCAGGCTGCCTCCATGTACAAGCAGTTCTATTCTCCCAATATCCTCGCTGCAGCGTCCGCCCTCACGGGACAGAATTCATACTCGCATCATCTGGATCCGGAGATCGGAGTCGCTGTCATTGACCGCTTCACGTATTACAATCTGGAAACGCTCGAGAAGCTCCGGAGCGGCGATCCCTTCACCATGCAAAATCTGGTGAGAAGCTCTTCCTACAAAGGGTTATGGTAGCTTTTACCAGAATTCGCGTTAAATAGCGGAGTTTTTTAGTTTCAATCGTACAAACGGTACGCCATCGCGTCCACACCGGGAATACGAGAGGATCTCTACCCGCGCGGGCAACTGAATGTAAGATCGCGAGAATTGGGATCACGAGGTTCTATGTCCGGACTTGACCGCGCTGACGTTGACGGTATCGTCCAGGCACAAGTGACGGACTTCTTCGGCGGCGTGCAAAACATCGAGCTTACCGAGAAGGCGTACTCGCTATCGACACCTGGGGAGGCGCTTCCTTCTGTCCCTCAGCAGGGCAGGGCCTCGATATCCGTTTTGCCGTCGGTACCTCGGCCAGGAAGCCGAAGGTCGAGTCAGGTGTCGCTTGTTGCTTCTGAAGGGCGGCCGTCCCTGCTGCCATTCTTGGTCGGGTTTGCGGCCGTTGCTGCGACAGCGGGGATTATGATGCAGTTTCAGCAACATAGTGTCATTGGGTGAGGTTATGACATTAGCAGTCCCGACAACTTTTTTTTGGTCAGATTACATTAGAGGAAACCGGACAGCCGAGTGGATCGAGTCGGGTGGTGTGGCTTCTTCCGAATTGATACACGTCGTGCAGAAGTGTAGGTCCACAGCCAGCCTCTCTCCATTTCAATTTCTTAACCTGCTACGCATACACCCTTAGTGAAACGGAAATGTATCATTTGAGTAGATCTGACCGCTGTCCGCGCCTTGTAATATGCTGGAAGTCCCCCCGAGCCGCTCCTATTTCGCGATCGCACGACAGCCTGATACCAACGGCGCTTTGCTGTTTGGACTGGTTGGGACAGAGTTCAGAAACGCAGATTCCCAACTATGATGCTCTCAACTACCATGTAGTTTACAAGGATAAAAAGCAGCTGTAAATAATAAAAAAAGAAAATGAAGAAAATAACGGCCCAGCCCCAGCTCCGAATCCACATCATATGTCCTTCACCTCGACGCCCTTCAACTGAACCACCATCTGATCAGCGAAGACTCTTCTCAGTCTCTCGCTCTCCCTCCCTCCCTTTCCCGTTCCCTCGACGCTCATCCGTCCACCGAACCTCATCCACTCGTCCCTGTCGAACCGACCTTCCGCGAACCCGTAGATGACGGCAGGGTCGTACGAGGTCTGATAGATGTGACCAGGGAACTCGGGGTTGGTGTCCAGGGGATCCGAGTTCCATCGGTCCAGGTCAGCGTAGTACTGGGTGTAGGATGACAGGTCGCCGGTTCGGATGAGGGTGTCGTTGAATCGATCGTCTGGATTGAGGGGGAGACGGTGGGAATCGTGACGGTGACGGTGACGGCGACGGTGAGCCCGACGACCACGGGTCCCCCAGGATCGAAGCCACGAGGGGAACCAGCTCGTCGTAGGTCTATCGTCAGGGTCTTCCTTGTCCACGACGTGGTATGTGTATGTTCGTATTCCCGGGTTGAAGGTTGGCACCACGCTGGGTGCCACGAAGACCGGTTGGAGGACCCGCGTTGTTGGCACTCTGGCATGCTGATGAGCTAGGTGCTTGTAGTGGGTGAGGAGATAGTGGTAATAGAGGTTGATCCATGATGGGATCATGCTTAGCACACCGATGGCCGTTGGGTCAGGGTCGCGCGTTGACACGGAGTTGGAGAAGTCCGGGGCGGTCATTCGAAGCAGAGAAGCCCAAGCGCGCTCCGTGACGGGTTCCGTGTCTGGATTTTGGTAGGGAATGCTTTTGCCGACTGGAATGATGGATGAGGGAAAGAAGAAATGATCTGCACCAGACCAAAAGAATCGTTAGCATAGCATAAGTAAATTGGAGGAGGTGCGAAGGCACACATACCGATGTTCATGTGTCCGTAAAACTGTCCAGTGATGGTGTTCGAGTACCGGACCATGAGCCGAGCAAATGACTCGTAGCAGACATCAAAGTAGTTCAGCGGATTCGGGGGAACATGCCCAATGAGGTAAACGGCCTTGCCCTCCCGCTCAGCAGGAAGTAGAACGTGCTCCTCTAGCCACTGCAAGACCGCATCGCCGGCTATGACTGGGAGTTGCAACGAGTTAACCGCTCGGCAATCTCCAACCTGCCTGTTGGCATCGCTAAGGTACATCGTGTTGATGGAGGCAACGATGAGGTCCTTTACGGGTTCCACGAAAAAGCATCCGTGCTTGCGGAACGCTGGGATCTGATCTTCGGGAATGAAGCGGTCCCACAGGGCGGCAAAGAAGTCCAAGATTGGATTGCGCCGATTCGGGGTGTATACAATATCATTGTGAGGCCAGACATCGTTGTTGCCGATGTTGGGTATAATGGGGATGGAAGGATGCCGAGAGGATGAGGTTTTGGAGGCAGGAAATGCACGAAGAAGGTAATCCACAGCCAGATAGTTTTGGCTTTGTATGTCGGCGACGGTTCGAAGGATGCTTCCATCGGTGTCATGCCGGGCGTTGTCGCCCGTCCAGATGATGAAATCCAGGCCGTCGGGAAGCAGAACATCTCGAGCAAAGTTGGCGGTGGCATTGAGGAGAGCGATGGGTGAATCGCAACCGCTTCCTGGCGCACCGTACTTGCCCGCTAGGCCCTCCTTTGGCTTGCGTCGCGAGGCCCAAAGTTGCCCGGCCGCGTGCCTGGAGCTGGTTTCTACGCGATGGCAAGCAGATGCAAGAGTCGCTCCTTCTTGATAATACCTAGGCGCACGATATCATCAGGACGGCACTAACCAAGCGGAGAAGAGAGGTGAAAGGACTGAACCGGTAATACATACGGGTCGAGATGAATGTCGGTCAGATGAAGGAAGCGTCCTGTCGGCGTCTTGGTGACCACGATGGGGTCCTCGTCGGTCAGAAGCGAGGCTTGGCCGAGACTAGCAGCGTGAGCGACACTGTACGGATGCACCAGGGAGATGCAAGCCACGACGGCGAGCAGCCCGCCCAGCCCTGAAATGCGCCTGGTGCAAAAAGTCATCTCGGGGGGCAGCCTCACAGGGAAAAGGTCCTCCAAAGCTCTTCTCAAGCGGACCACTTCGTCCACACTGTATGTGCCACAGTAAAAGTACCGTCTGAGGGCTACAGAAGAAAGGGAATGCAGTAAAGCAATCTCGATCCACGGGACGGATCAAGACTCTGGAAAAGAGAAAAGGGGTGCTCTCTGCGTCGGTGTGAGTGTGCTGTGTGCCACGCGCGGAGGGGAAAGAGAAGAGGTGAGAGTGCGCAGCAGAGAAAAAGAAGGAACACAGGAAACAACACACCTCAGGGCGACCCTTGGCTTTCGATAGCCTTCCCCATAGGAAATCGCTTCCTCATTGAACATATTTGCTGGACACTCTTTCCTCGATAGGAGGCAAACCTATGCTTCGATTTGTATGCGATTCCAGATCCACAATCCTTCCGTTACAAAGAGTATTTCAGTACAATGAATAGGTCCTCTGGGGTCTGCAGCAGCGGGTAAGTGCAGCTTTGAGTCACACAGCAATCAGCGTGTTAGTATCTCAATAAGCTCCAACCACAAACAAAGTGCGGGGACCACCTAGAAAACCACAGGTCGAATGATTGTGGTGATTCAAATTTTGCTTAAAACGAGTAGCTGTACTACATGCTCTATGTACTAAGATTTGCTAGGTCTTTGAACAAATGTTTTCTGGTGAGTTTACACATAGACAAAAATAATTGAGACCACCAAATCGAAGAACATAGAAAACTAGCATAGAAATGTAGCAGTCGCAAAAGCTACAGGGTCATATTCATGGCAAAGGAATAAGAGCCAAAAGTGCATGTGGCGAAGAACTTTTTGACAGCAACGTGTCAGCCCTGGAAGTCGGGCTTTCCAAACGCATGGTGAACAGCTTAATGTCAATTACTTTACTAGGTAAAAGCGCTCAATCACGCCTGAGATTTGGAGGGGATGTCAAGTGGGCGTATGTGGTCCAATGCTATTTTTTTGAGGTCCCTCCGGGCGGTAGCCCATACTTTTTTTTGAAGTTCAAAAAACAACATTTTGTTCTTAAGCTCAATGGCTTTGTACAGCCCTTTTTGTTTGCCCGCCTGCTACTATAGTATCTAGAATAGATGGCTCTCCATCTTATTCCCTAGTGGTCCAAGTTATGTTTAGGTGTGCTCTGAGCAAGAGAAAATACCCATGAAAATGGGGAAATTTATGAGGGTAGGCTATCGAAAGCCAAGGGTCGCCCTGAGTACAATTGTAGATCGCGTTTGATTTCGCGAATTGCGCAGTTGCCCATCTTCTCCGTCCTCCTACACCTTCTCCCAAACTTAGCGCCTCCTCGAAGCCCGCGGCATCACCTCTTACTTCAAGCTCGTACAGTATCCGCTCAAGCGAGCACACGAAAGGCATAGCCTAAAATCTTCTTGATTCAAAGGGAAAACGAGGACTAACCCTCACTCTCAGCTTCGTGCAATGCGCATCTGTTTTGCAATCCGGCGGCATAGGTTCCCGCCCATTCAAGGCCGGGTTCTTGGCTTCCTCGCCGATGTCTTTTCACCTCTCCGGTTCTCGGCTCCTACCAGTCATCACTATGAGTTGGTAGCGTGGTTCGAGCAGAGTCATAGCTCTCTGGGAAATGGATCTCTGGGCGGATATGTTCTCTCCTTTGATTGGTTCGGAACGAACAATGAAAAACAGGAGCTTGCTCAAGCTATCAGAGGTGAAAGTCATTCCTCGTGTGTACATTGCGTTTGACCAGGAACTCTCAGCTGAGCCGGCTCCGTTCGTGCGTAGGCTATAGCTTGCCAGGCGCTTCCTAACAGAACGCTTTGCATGGGAGCGCTTGCCCACGCGGGAGCCTTACTTGGATTTCCCGGATTCATTTACCACCCGATTTCCTGTCCGATCTGACTATACCGAGCAAGAGCTTACCAATGAACCGTTCATCTGGGAAACGAGGCAAAAGTATCTAATCGACGCCAACCTACCGCGCGAACGTCGGCCGTCGGAGAAACACCAGCAGCACCAGATGGAGAGAATCGAAGGATACGAGTACTTATACATCGCAAGGTAAGTTATTAACCATACGTATCAAATGAGAGCTCAAAGGCTAATGGAATCATTTCTAACCACAGCCAAGTTATTGGCGATCAAGGTCCTGACCGCGCAGCTTGCATACAAAGTGCTTGGGCCGATGTGTTTCAAGCGTGCCTGCGATATACGAACGCCGAAGGACAGGAGGTTCTTCGCATCGGGGATGCGATGGGTGAGGAGAAGCCTTTTGTCCCTTCCGATACAAGGCTACGCCAGTACAGCAGACTATCGTGCTGTTACGATGCATGCATCTCCACGTTGACTCGTCGTGGCATCTTGACGACGGAAGCCGAAGTGCGACAGCGGATTATGGAGGGGCGTTGGCAATCCTTTCAAGAGTTTCGAAGCTTCCGAAACGATAACTTCAGCGACGCAAGCCGGATTCAGCGTGCCAGTATAGGAATCAGATGGGCGCGTTGGCTTTTGCGTTTGACTTGGCCGCGCATGCGCACAGCACTACTCCTGTTTGCGGTGGTGTACTACGTCAGGCATTTCAGGAAGAGGCTTTGAGGAATATACGTTTCAACAAACGACATGCAGCACCACTACTGTAGCTTCTTCTGGTTTCTGACTTTTCTGGTGACAACTCTGTGTTTGTCGAACGTCCTGAGTAGTTTTGTTGCAAAAAGATCTGTGAACGGTCATCCAACTCTCCTTGAAGATGCGACTCATCGGTGAAGGTCCTCTTGATGAAGGTTATCTGCCGGCCGGTGACAACGAGAGAACTCCAGAGCTAATTGACCGGTTGTCTTGTAATTGGCGAGTCGGAGAGGCAGGAGTGGAAACTGAGAACGAGCGCAGATCACCGGTATGTTTCCCGTGTGCGAGCCTCCTTTAGAGCGCCATCCAATCTTCATCGATGCCTTCTAACCCGGCAAGGACTTCTTGCCGGAGACGCTGCTCTCCGCGTCAGGTCTGGATGGGAGTCCTGAGTTAGTGAAAGGATAGCAGCGCTACAGTACGGCGTTCTTGCTTCTTCTCCTGCTCAGCTTTAGGCCACTCGCAGATCTGTCTACCGGTACGGTACGTCCAAAGTACCCTATCTCTCTGCGCATGGAATGGTCGAGGGTGGTCGGAGATGGACCTCTGATGGCCGTGCTCTTTTGGACCCTCTCAGCTGGCCTGCAAATCATCCATTTCCTAGATTCCCTATCTATTTCCCAAGCTCGTATTACTCTCCGTACGTATGCAGCCAAGTTTCTTGAAGGTTCACGGCTCACGCGTTCAAACAGTTGTTCTGCCTTTCATGGTCAAGAGTACTTCATGTATCGTCACGCATCATCGACAGAGGGAGGACCTGTCCAACTTCCCATCGCAGAAAAGGAGCTTGATTCCTGGCGCGTGTGAGAGAACAAATCAGATATGCGGCCAATGAGAGAACAAATCAGATATGCGGAGGTTCGTCGTGGGCAGGCAGTGATGATGAGGATGTTGGAGACAGGAACTTCTGTGGCATGGTCAGTGAAAGTGCCGTACCTGCCGTAATCCTGCCGTCGCAGACCTCCCAGACACCCTCCGCCAGCCTCTCGACAGCCATCCAAATAAAGCCACGAACCAGAACCTTGTACCTTTCATTCCCCAAACGTGAAGCATCCCAGTGTGCTAGCAGAGGGATGAGTATAGAAGATTGCCGGCAATGACGGATGTCCTGGTTCCGCCGATGCTGGCATCGCCATCATCTTCGTCGATATCACCCTCACCCTCGACAGCCGAGCACGCTGAGGACTCCAGAGCAGAGTCTGCACCAGCAGAACAACACTCTGTGACTCTTCTCCTTCCAACTCCCTTTCCCTTTCGGCTCCCTCAGCTTGCCGCCTCAGAACGAATCCGTCGAGCCCTTCACGATGCCCGTCGGCGCCATCCCGATCTTCCCGCCATGCGCATCGTGGTCGCCAACCTCTCTCACCCGCATCCCATTCGACCTCTTTTACCCCCGTCTCTCCCGAAGGAATCCGACCCGCCGGTATCGCCTCCTCCCGTCATCATCGTTCCTGATGGTACGAAGAGAGTGGCAGGGGCAAAGGGCAAGAGGAAAGTGGTGGAGAGAGTTCCGATGCAGTCCGTCGTAAAACGGAAACCTCCCATGGTCGCGGTGCGCAAGCAACCCGTGATCATCAGAAAAGCGAGTATCGTCGGCAAACTCGGAGTTCCTCGAACAACGGTCGGAGTGTTGATGGATGCGGTGGTCCCTTCAAAGAAGAGTGCGGCTTCGGGTCTGAGCGTGAGCCCGGTGATGGGGCCGAGCATGGGCCTGGAAATGATGATGACAGGTCCGAGCAAGAGTGGAAGCTGTAAGTTCTCATGGGCATATCTTCACGATAAGCAGCTTGCTGCTGGAATGTACTAACATGTTCTCCTCCCAGCATTAATGCTTCGGAATGCTTCACGAGGATCACGGGGAGGAATGTCGACTACTAGCTCTAACCTGGGCGTTCCCCAGAGCCCCGACTCACGTCGTCGTTTCAGCACCGTCGTGTCACCCGCGTACGTACCGGATCCCACTCTTCCACCGTTGCCCAACGCATCGCGTCGGCGAGGCTGCATCGAGCTGTCGGTCGAGGAACAAGACTTTTTGAACGCCGCGAGAGCCCTCGAAACGCCAGCTCGTCGAGACCAACGGGAACGTCTCGCTTGTCTCGCTGACATTCTAGACGCCCGTCACGCGGGGATATCCCTCTCCGTCCTCGAAAGGGCCTTTCTGTACCCGGAGGAAGTCATCAGAGCCGCTCCCGACAAAGATTCGGGTTTCGCACAGAGGCGCCGCACCGCCACCGTTGACGACTCGGACGACTCGGATTCGAGCGATGTCGGACATTGGGAAGGTCAGGATCGTGGGATGGGTAGACCACCTCAACGAAGGAGTCTGCTTGTTCGTCCCGCCCCTGTCTTTCACAGTCGGTCATCAGACGCCGATCTGGCAGCTCACCCCCAGGATGCCCGCATCGACAGCTGGTGGACTCAGTCTGAACTCAGGACTATTCGCGCTCGCATGCGGAGGCTGAAGCACTTGAGACAGCTGGAGGTCATCAAGGAGCGAAACGATGGGAGGAAGACAAGAGAAGTATCGGTAGCTGTGGGTGAGAAAGGACTGAGTGACAGGAACAGCGGAGGTAGAAGCAGCACTGCTCGAAGCAGGAACGGGTTCGGATCCGCGAAGACTGGCCGTTACCCTCCACCCACTCAGCAACAGCCACATTCTCAGCAGCAACAAGGCCGCCGACCCTGGACGGAACAGACGGGAGGTGTCCCTCGTACCTCCATTCTCACTCCCCCACGACCCGTCCACCGGAGACTTTGGAGCTCCACGGAACCTCGCATACCGGTGCGACCTCGCAGCGCCGACACGTTGCGACCGACACGACCCCGTCATCTGCTAGCTGCGGTGGAGCCTTTCTTTTGGGGCATCCGAGGACAGGATGGTGCGGAGACCCAAAGGTCGCCGTCGCCTGGTATGGCATCCGTATTTAGTGATGGTCCCGACGTGGTGGCTCGGCCTGCAGCTATGGCCACAGTACCGGCAAAGGAGACTGCGTTCTGGGAGGTTGTCATACCGTCCGGTAGAGATTCGTAAGGCAATATAAACCTTGAAATCAAAAACACTGTTCCCAAAGACTTCTCGTTCCCTATTTGCGGAACGACTACGATTTCAAAACAGTCGAAATGGTCTTTGGTCGTAAGAACCTTATATTGTATCACCCAGTTACTGTTTCAAGAAGAGTAAACCCCTCCGTTTGACTTTAGAATGCCTTTGATACTTCCACCGACAGTGCTCCGTTTTCTTCCCATGTCTCCGTCTCTCGTGGTTTCTCCTACTTCTCCGTCATCTTCTCTCCTTTGCCCGCTCTCATCCGCCTCCTTCATCTTACGCGCCGCCGAGGCCGCCTTGTCGTTCTTCTCCGCCTCCCGATCTCCGAACCACGTCCCGGTGCTCAACGCTCGGACCCTGCTGACGTCTGTCACGACTAGATAAGGTTTCCACGGCATGACGACGCGATAGAGTAGGTACAGCGCCAGAGCGCCCTCGCTCATGTCCGTTCCGTCGGCGGGCATGTCCTCCAACGCGAGGACCAGGTCGATGCCGAGGAAAAGAATGATTCGCATCGTGTAGGCTACGAGGAGCGCCCGATCCTCCCGAAGCATGGAACCAGGCGCCGCCGGGTTGTTCTTCGCGACTCGGTTCACTCTGGATGGCGTGGAAAAGTCGTTCGTCAGTGACTTGATAAGATAAAACCGAATTACTCATCTCCGTTCCCCCCTCCCCACC
>JADGJA010000331.1:0-22983 GCA_027596035.1 Thoreauomyces humboldtii
CCCCCATCTCGCATGTTGCTCTCTCCCCCTCACTCACTTTACACGTGTATCATACAGCGCGGCGGTCCGACCACCGATATTTACTGTGTACGGAAAATGGACCCAGTGACCGCGGCCACCGAAGACCCTTGGGAGGAGGATGAAGTTCTTGACTGGGACTGGGACTGGAGCGATCCGCAGCTGCTGGCCTCCCAGCCTCTGGTTCCGGACAAAGAACCACAGGACGCCAACGTCCCGAACAGCACTTCAACGTACCTTGGCACAGACCGCATAAAGACTCTAGCAGAGATCGCTGCTGAGGAAAGCATGAAGTCTCGACTCCTCATCAATCCAAATAAACCTGGGACCCAGTACATCGACAAGTCGGTGGTTCAACACATCATCTACGAGGCTTCAAAGGGCTCTCCGTTCTTCCTCGCCGAGCAGCGGAGGGACGCCATCGCCACAAAGCGCGCGGACGCCCTGAAGGCTCGGGTCGAGGAATTCTCGACAATGAACTTGCGTGCAGGTCGGTAACCAGAAACATGTCGATGCATCGTAGGGACACGAATTGCTCGCAGACTGACCCTAGACGAGTCGGTGTGCAGAACAGAGCCTGGTCGACAGAGAAGTGTCTGTCATTCAAGCAGAATGGGATGCCACGGAGCCCCGATGCATAGCATGTGTCGACATGGTAACGTCATCTGTCTCTAACCGGCCATCCGGATCGTCGGCCTCCGAGTCTTTTGCTGACTTGTGGATGCCCCAGGATGCTTTCTACGCTTCCGTGGAGGAGCTCGATAAACCAGAGCTAAAGGACAAGGTATAGACATCCTACTTCTTCCGGCTTGAACCTGGGCACGCACTCAAACGTTCTCTACGTCGGAAGCCTATGGCCGTTGGAGTGAGATTTCGGGTCAGCTGAATCAATCACAGAGTGCGGGATCTGATCGTGGTGCGCACAGGGCATTGGAATGCTTTGCACTGCGAATTATGAAGGTGGGATCGACTTTGAAGCATTCTCGATGGTGAAAGGTCCATGCTGACCATTGTTTAGCCAGGTAATTCAGTCAGACGACTTCCATTCTGACCTGTTCAGCCTCCGTAGGCGAATGCTGATACCTGACATCTATCTTCACATCAAGGAAGTACGGTGTTCGGTCAGCCATGCCTGGCTACATTGCCCTGGTTCGAACATGATGCTTGAATTTTCACATCCTTGCTTGAAAGATCATGGCTCATGTGCTTCGTCGAACAGAAACTCTGCCCAAATCTGGTGATCGTTCCTCTGAACTTCGACAAGTACACGGCCATCAGTCTCAAAGTTCGAGAAGTCTTCGCTGTACGTGTACGCGCGCGCTCCTTTTCAGTGCAGCATGAAGCTAACCGCGTGTTGCTGAAAGCTCTACGACCCACAATTCAGTGCGGGAAGCTTGGATGAAGGTAATTGCTGTCGGAACCGCAGCTAGTGAAAGGTTTGCTGACTTATAAATGCAGGATTTCTCGACCTGACTAGCTACCTGAAGTTGCACTTGTCTCAAGGACCCGAGGAAGTTGTCAAGGAGCTGCGTGCCGAGATCTTCCGGTAGGTGTCAGAGAAGTTTGCGAGTTTATTGTCTTGATAACTGATCAGAACGCTATGGAAGTCGAACCGGCCTAACCGCTAGTGCAGGTAAACTACATACGCCTAAGCTTACTTACCCCGGTGTGACTCACGGGTATGTTTCTTGTCCTCTTCAGGCATTGCAGGAAATAAGTGCGAACCGCCAAAGCTTGGAAAATCATATCGTTTAGTCGTTGATACTGAACTCGATCCTTTGACGGACGATACGATAGGATGCTCGCCAAGGTAAACTTACCCAACCCCCCAACCCCCCCGCAACAGCGGGTCCTTCATATTACATGCTAACTGCCTGCTCATTGTCTGTACCGAAGATCTGCTCAGATGTGAACAAGCCAAACGGACAGAAGTATCTCCCGCCCGATCCAGGCGTGATTGAAGCATTCTTGAAATCGCTACCTGTGCGAAAAATACCGGGAATAGGCAAAGTGAACGAGCGAAATCTGGAGGCTCTGGGTGTAATTTTGTGCGGAGATTTGGTATGGAAGACGGTTGTCACGTCTTACAGAAGCGTTTCTCATTGCTTGTTTAGTAGAAGTCGAATCTCGTCAAAATATATAAGCTCTTCTCTCCGTTATTCTTTGGCTTCTGTGTCCGAGCTGCCCTCGGGATAGGCTCTACGCATGTCGACAAGTGAGTAATCGAGGACTTTCGATCATAATTACTGACGTAGACCTGACTTCAAATATCTGCAGCCATCAGGAGCGGAAAAGTTTTGGTTGCGAGAGGTGAGAGATAAACGCTTGGAAAAGACCTGTGTTTCGGAAGCTGATGGAATGCCTTAGAACGTTTAGCGCCATGTCTGGCAAAGCCGAAATGCATACAAAGCTGCAGGAACTGGCCGAACATCTTGCCGCTGATCTCGCCAAGGATGGCGTGAAAGGACAATGCGTCACATTGAAGCTAAAAGATACCGCGTTCCGGCTGTCCACCCGGGCTCGAACGCTTACACGCTGGGTTTCAAATGCTAGCGATTTGAAAGCCATAGCCGGTCTTTTATTAGACGTCGAACTGGCAGCAAATCCGCAGCTGACTCTTCGTCTCATGGGTATAGCGTTGAGCAAACTTGCCAAGCGCCCTACTGACGTACCCAGCGGAATATCTCGTTATTTAAAACGTGCTTCATCGAATCCACCAGAGGACGCCCTTCCGCCACTCTCGCATCGGCAGCCCCTCGACTCCGGGCCACGTGCACCGGTGTCGTCTTGTCCCATATGCTCCATATCATTTGCCAGGGCTATCGACCCGCGCGCCATGGACGAGCATGTTGGCCGCTGTCTAGACGATATATCAGCATCTACGCGTTCAGACTCAAACGCACCCGCACGAAAACGCAGCCGTCAGGACGGTACTCTCCAAAAATGGATGGTAAGACATGTCATGGGGTTTGCTGATCTGAGATATCTGTCAATCTGAATGTCTTTGAAACAGCATCGTCCGCAGGTGTCAGGTGTGATGTTCCCAGTGTGCCCGATTTGCAAGGCCGCGCTATCATCTGGGGCTCTAAGCGTCGTCAATGCTCACGTGGATGCGTGTCTCGCCCGCTCCGTGTCTGAATGAGCCGAAATTCCATCGTTGCTCAAGGCGGGGAGCTGCCAAGCTAGGTCGGGAGGAAGCACGGAGTTCGGCTATTTCCCCCGTCTTTCCCCAACTTCACATTCAGCATCCATAGCACCCCATTGAGCGAAAAACGCCACCCAACATCACATAGTTTAGAGAGGGGTCTAGCTCGCTCTAAGGACGAACTGACAACAATAAGACATGTTCACACCACTCCAGAGCACAAGTCGTTGCGTCACGAACTACAGCAACCGAGCTGCCCGGAGGAGGGGGTTTCAAACTTGGACCAAATTTTCAACCTTCTTGGACTTGTAGTTGGCTGGCTTCATGGAAGAATTACCTCGACGCCGGATGGATTCTGACGTCGAAAAACGCACTCTGGAGGTGCGTTAGAGGGGGTTTGAAAGTTGGACTTTGCGAGAACGAAGGAATCTATAAGCTCTCGATCCTTAGCACCTCCCCATCGTGTCGGTTCTCTGGGAGCGCCGTCCCATACTCTGGGAAGGGCGGGTTGTTGCTGTTGGTAGGTTGTCCCATGCGGTCGTCCTGGCACCCCGATTGGCCCCATCTTTCGACGCAGAGGAGCATTAACCCTTTGAGACCCCGGGACTTTTACCTAGATCTAATAAATTTTACCCCTTTATGTCGGGGACGAGGAACGCAGTCCCTCGGTCTAAAGAATGAGGGAAGAGGTAGTGTGTAGCGCGTGGAGGTCGCAGAAAAATACAGAGCGATGCACGTCGGACGGATCGGACGGAAGTTGGTGATCAGTGAGTGGGAAGCACGTGACAGGGGGATCGCCACGGCCACCGTGTCAGAGACTCAGAGCCCTCGCATTCCCAGGCCTCTACGATTTACTAGTTTCGTCGTAGCGTAGTCTTTCTCTGTGGTAGCGTATCACTCATTCGAGCGGGAGGAAGCAGACGAAGCCTATATAGACTTTGAGAACACCTCCTCCTTCTTTTCTGGTAACCGAAATGTCTGCTTTGAGGGACCTCGTCGGCAGCGGAGCAGAGTGCGCCGGAGGAAACTCCCTTAGCCAGTTTACGAAGCAACTGCAGCAAGACCGATCCTTGCAGCAGGTATGGGGTACGCTGCTTTGATTTCACGAAGACGAACGCGCTAACACTCTCTCCGGAAACGCAGGACCGTTTCGGGCATGCCTCACCGGGAGGCGAGAGCAGCATGGTGAGGGCTGGTCGTGTCGTCCCGTCCCCCCTTCCCCCTTGCAATGTTGTACTTCAAACTTACGGATGATCATTCTGGTAGGATCTGCGGTCTCGGTCCGGCCGACAAGTTCAGAACGATGTATGATGGTGTGAGAGATCGATCATCTGTCACCCGCCCGGGTACTGATTCTCCCTCAATAGGGCCTCGAGGAATTCTTTCAGGCTGGGCCTGAGGAGAACGCAGCACAGCGAAGGATGTTTGACCTGCAACCAATGGGCAGAGAGCTCGACGCTCTCGTATTGCAGCGGCCGCCCATGATGCAGCAGGATGGGAATTGGGGAGCCGAGTTTGCTCAGATGCCGGACCTGGGACATCTGCTTGAGCACGGGCCACAGCAGCAGCTCGGAAACAGCGCGGACGCCTCCTGGGCCACCGATTTCACTCGCATGCAAACCGAGCCTTTCCGGGAAAGTCAAGGTGAGTGGAGCCGAACCGGCATCTTCAATGGGACACTAGCTAACCCTTGCGACTCCTCTCAGGGAATGTTTCTAACTGGGTATCTGATTTCCGCAATCAGCAAAGCTTGCTGCCAGAATTGCAAAAGACCGTGGCTTCAGATATGGTGCTACAAAACGCCTTCGAACAAGCCAAACGTTCGTGCGCGTGGCTCATCTGCTGTCTTGAGGAAACCGTGGCTGACAGTTGAGCCCTCATTAGAGCAGGCAACCTGGGATGCAGAGTTTGCGAGAACGCAGGACCCCGCTTCTTGGGCTTCCGAGTTTTCGAAGGCACAAGCGGAGTCTTGGATCAATGAGTTCAAGGAGCAAGAAGGAATCGCTGTTAATGCTGGAGACTCGAAAGAGGCTCTTGCTGAGACCGCAGGATTGCTTCTGGATGCTGTTGCGGGCTCGGCGAATCCAAAATTTCGCGATTCTAAATTTTTGGGCTTCATGCAGCAACTGCGGGATCAGGAGCTTTCGATCGAGGGCAACAAAGTAGTCGAACAGACGACGCCCATCGCCGCCGCTCAGGACTGGGCCAAGGAGTTTGGAACCACCGTCAATCAAGGATCTTGGGAAGAAGACTTTTCTGCGCAGCAAGATCCGATGGGATCGATCGCATCTCCGAAGCTTTGGGCGGAGGAGTTCGGCAGCCAAGCGGAATCTGGCTGGGCGCAGGAGTACCAAGGAAATGGTCCTCCGCTAGAGGACAAACACTGGACGAACGAGTTTGAGCGTCAGCAAGCTGAAGCCCTCGCGCAGGCGTCACGAGCCATGAGTCAGGAGCAAACGCCATTGGAGGACCAAAGCGATCAAGCGATGGCGGATCTATACAAAGATGCGTGGGACTACGACAACATGGATTTCAGCGAGTTCGCCGCGGGGCGGGCCGTTGGAGCGCGTTACGAACATTACGAGTTCACTTCCACAAATCCTTACATCGGACGCGGCGCACCTCTGAGTGTCCGAAATCTGACGGAAGGAATTCTTGTCTTGGAAGCGGAAGTACAGCAGGACCCTACCAATGCAAAGGCCTGGTATGAGCTTGGTATCCGACAGCAGGAAAACGAGAATGACGTCGGCGCCATTGCCGCCCTCCGGCAAGCTGTGCGTCATGATCCCGGACTCACCGATAGCTGGATTGCGCTGGCCGTGTCCTTTACCAACGAGAGCGCCCGGGAAGACGCCTACGATGCGCTGGAGTCGTGGATTACCAACAGCGAACGATACGCAAGTATTCCGCGAATGGCGCCCACAGCCCAGAACAGGCACGAGCAAATCTCGGACATGTTTATCTCGGCTGCGCGGATGGCGGCTGGGCAGGACCTGGATGCTGACGTACAAGTCGGGCTCGGCGTCCTTTTCAATATTTCGGAGGAATACCTTAAGGCCGTGGACTGCTTTGAAGCTGCGCTCTCCATACGACCACATGACTATCTACTTTGGAACAAGCTGGGGTAATGTGCGACCGGGTGCCGTTTCAACCCTTACTTCGAATCCTAACGTTGTTTTCTCGCAGAGCGACGCTTGCGAACTCCAACAACTCTGACCGCGCCATTGAATCATACTTCCAGGCGCTCGAGATAAACCCGTCGTACGTGCGCGCGAGGTACAATCTTGCTATATCGTGCATTCAATTGGGCCAGTACCGGGAAGCCGCGGAACACCTTCTTGGCGCTCTGTCCGTTCAAGTCAACAATATCAACACCGTCATGGCCGAGACGAAAGGCAAGGGTCCCGCGGATCAGGGCGACCTGGATGCAATGCATACAGTTCAGAGCAGCACGGTGTGGGCCACCTTGAAGATGGTCGCTGATGGACATTGTGAGTGGAAACAGGATGGGCAGCGATCGCCGTGTTATATCTAGCCCTCCTAATCAACTCTTCGTCCCAGTGCGCCGGCACGATCTGGCAGATGCGTGCGAAAAGCGGGATCTGGACGCGTTCCGGGGCGAGTTTGATTTTTGAGAATCATTACTTCCGGTTCCTAGGAGTCTCACTCTATTGTCGGCTCATGGCGGTGTCAACTGTCCGCCCATAAAAAGTACATGATCTGGACGCGTTCCTCTCCTCTCAATCTTTGCTTTACCACGTAGCATCATTCAGAACTTGGTCTAGCCGCACGAGATCGCTTCGAAACCATCCGCCCGTCAACTTGCCCTGCCAGCGTCCCTTGCCGCCCCCCTTGAGCTTGTGTCCAAGCGAGATTTTGAGCAAATCGCCAGCCTTCATGATCGTGACGTCCGAGCTCCCCGACATCAGGAGACATCCACCTGGTGACGCTGAACTACTCTCAGAGATAATCTCGCCGCCCGACAAGATAACAAGCCAAGGAACGGGAGTGCCCTCCGTATCGACCGGAGGCTTAAACTCTTGCAAGACGGCAACAAGGAAATCGATGTCGGTAGACTCCTCAGCCCGATGAAGAGTCGCGGCCATGATGCCGTGGCTGTCCTTCATCGCACTGGTGAGATCTGAGGCAAGTGCCCTGACCGCATCAGCGCGTAAGACCTTCTCCCTTCGCTTATCCTCCCTCCGTGCCACAAGCAACTTGTCGACTCGCGAGGCCAGCTCGTCGATGCCGCAACCGAGGTGCATGGCGGCGGCCTTCGCCGTCTGGTGATAGCTCGCAAGACTGAGGAGGACGCGATCGCCTACCACGAAGAACACGCGGCTGCGGGCAGGGGCTGAGATGGTCTGATAACCCGGGAATATGTGGACCGCGTTCAGGAAGGAGAGAGTGGGCGCATGGGTACCACAGCAAGGATTGACTTCCAGATTCTCGATTTCAACGTAACGGACCACTCCTTCCTGATAGTCAGTAGGCATCGAACCAGGACGTTCTGAGTCGAGTCGGATGTCTACGGTGATGCGGCGATTTTCAGCGATAAGGTCTCGACACCGTCGTGACACGTGTTCAATCTGCTCCTGCGTCGGCGGGGTGAGAAAATCCACGTAACATGCCCCTGTGGCGGTCAAGCTCCACCCATGTGTCAAGATGCCGAGTTCCTGCTCGAAAATGCCGCTGATGAGATGCTGACCCGTATGCTGTTGCATGTGATCGCGCCTTCGTTCCCAATCGAGGTCTAGACGGACGCGGGATCCGGGCGCCCAGCCTTCTGTTGAAGGATCAGCGTCTGGCGGCAGTGAGATGAAGTGAATGGCATCGAGATCTCTTCGGATAACGTTTTCAATCTTGATGGACTTGGCCGAAGGGAAGAGGGTGGCAGTTCCTTGGTCCGCGGGTTGTCCGCCCCCTTCCGGGAAGAGGACGGTATCCTCGAATTCGATTTCCCATTCAACAACTGCTGGTTCGGAGCTAACTGGCAAGTCGGCAATCTTCTTGTGTGCCTTTTTTCCTTTTGCCGCCTTCGCGGCTTGTACGATCGCAGGTTGTCGCTTCTCCACTCTTACAACGACCGTCTCGATCGTTCGGAGCATCGGATCATCTATTTGAACAGGTGTAAGAACACGAGATCACAATGAACCGTGTTTGGTCTTTCGATGCGGTTACTTTGGGCGGCGAGGAGACCGACGAACTTCTTGGAGGGTGGGGAAAAGCCGACGGGGAGTCGCAGATATCCCACGTCTGATGCGACTGGAACGATGGAAGTCAAGGAAGACACGGCCATTGCGGTTGGCTGAAATACTAAGTGACTGCTTTGTTTGCAGGTTCAAGTCATATGCGAACACAACACATCGGTTGAACTTGTACACGGGCGGAAACGCGAATTGGTGGCACAGCACATTCATAACTCCGCTTTGAAGGGCTATCCAAAAAACAACAGTTGACTCGTAAAACTACTTTAGAACCGAACGGGACATGCATGCGCATGGCGTGGCTTGATGCATACCTGTGGCTTCCCTCTTCCGGAGATTTTCCAAAGCGTGAGGATCAGGAGAAAAAGCCCCGAGCATATTGTTACATTCTCATTCAACCAGCCTGCCTGACGAGCTCCTTCACTGCGTGCTTCTTGATAGGGTTCATCTGACGAGGACCGACCGACCTACTTATCACCGAAACCAGCTTTGACGATCCCCAACCATGAGCAACGAACTGGGCAACAAGTTCGGCAGGCCTGACCTGGATCGCATTGGCATCTTCAGCGAAGCTCCCTACATTTCGACGGGCGACAAGTTCAATGAAAAGAACTCTGGTGCGACACATGCAATGATGCGACCGACGTTTAGAAGAAACGCAGCCTGACCAGCGAAATCTCTTTTGATAAATAGGTGCTTTCCTTGCTGAACGAACTAAAGGTGCAACCAGCATACTGTTTTACGAAAACCATCTGGCAGCTGTTCACGCATGCCTCTTCATCTAGGAAAGCAATTCATCACCAACCCGGGGAAGCTGTATTTCAACAAGGAATTTGCGCGCGTGTTCGAGGTGACCATTTAGCTTTCCAGTTGTTCGTTGGCGTTGTCCCAAAAGTCTGAAGAAGTTTCCTGTTGGAAGAATGAACCGTACACAGATCTCGTTGCTTTGCGTCGTCGATGGAGGATGCAAGCAAAAGAGAAAAACATTGTCCCAGCAGCGTTCCGTCCCTCGAATGTGCCTCCAAAGCCGTGAGTGGATACCTGCTCTCGCCTTCTTCCTCCCAATCCTTGCTGCGTTTCCCTGTCACTTCACCTTATTAACGTCCTGTGGATGTCACAGCTCTGGCAAGGGTTCTCCGTTCGGCACGTTCGATCAGCAGTGGCCCATTCAGCGGAAGAACAGCGAAGGCATCCCTTCCTTTACGGCCCTGCGAGAGCAGCCCAAGCACGAACGGCAAAAAACCAATTTCCTCACCAGCCCACCAAAGCGGGGAACCGGATATGGATATGGTGAGTGACCAGCAACATTTTGATACCACGTTTCCCAACCGGCAACCATTCTGATCTTTTCTCGTTTGTTCGTCAGCGAACGTGACCATCGGCAAGTCTCCGGAGTACACTGGCGACCCATACAACGCCGCTGACGTGGCATCAAAGGTACGAAAGCGCATATGTGATGGTGCCTGTCCATCGATCATTTCTCGACTGACCGCCGTTGACTCTCCATATGCAGAAAACCCACGAGGATCACAAAAGACGGGTAGTTGGAGAGCGACCGTTCGTGACCAGCAGCTCGAACATGGAGTTCTTCACACCTTTCGTCTCCCTCGCCAAGGACGGTAAGGAACCATCTCGGTTTTGAATTTAATGTCAACGCCGGAACTTGGCCGGCAGCATATCGGCTTATTTACTATTTTTGTTCTCTCAGGTGCAGGGGCTGGAAAGGACGTCAAACCAACATCGGCCAAGCGGGCGTCGAAGCAAGGAACCACGCAGCAGCCTTTCAAGCCGTCATCGGGTCCAGGCTACACCATCAACAAATATCCCAGCGCAGAGGAAGGCAAAAACGGGAAGGCCGGCGGGGAGGATGCCGTTCGACCACCTCGTGGGCCTGCGCTCATCTTCAGGTGTGCTGGAGCACCCAGGACTTACCCGATTCGCAGCATCATCGAGAGCAATATTCCGATCGCACCGCCGTTGTGGATCCGCCAGGAGGCTGCTGCGGCTTGCAAGACGTGAAACGTTTTTTTTTTGTGTGAACTTTGGGGGGAAACAATCATGTACAAGAATGAATGCGGGAAATTATAAAACAAGCAGGTGACAGCTGTGACAGATATGAGATGGGGCAAGGGTGTTGTTCACGACGATGTTCCCTTCCCCTTGAACGTCTTTTCTTTATCCTTCTTTCCAGACTTCTTGTTCTTCTGGTCGTCCGGCTGAGGGCTTCGTAGCACGTAAAGACGGTCATGCTCACGAACGATCAGGGACGGCACCGGATTAGTGTAAACGAAGGGAAGCTCGTTCCCCAGCTTATCGCACGGCTCGCGGAGCATGGCAATGGGAATGGCTGGCTTATCGGTTGCCTCGGTGAGGGAACGGAACACATCCGCAAAGGTCTTGCCAGCAAGCTCTTTGGGTAACGGTACAAGCGCCAGTCCCGGGCTTGACGCTTGTTCTGCTGCCGCTGCGAGGTCTCCGCAGAGAGCTTTGACAATTGGCAACGTATCTCGGTTTTGGTAGATAGCAAAGATAAAGCAGTCCAGCAGGGAGGAGAGGAGGGTTTGCCCCGCAGCGTAAACGGGTGAGTGCAGATGGTCGATGACAGCTGTGCTGCACTCCAACGCATGGAGGAAACGAATGGATTTGCGGTCCAAAATTTCGGTTATCACGGTAGTCTGAAACAAGCGACATGAATGAGTACGAGAAAGCATAAAAGACTGCGCAAGCTCAATGCGGCTTACCTTTCTGTGAGATGGTGCGTGGCCATCGTCGTCCGAGTCGTTCGCGTTCTCGTGAAGCTGCTTAACGGGACCAACAACACCCTGCTTTTCACCATCATTGTCCTCGTTCTCGTCGTCTGTTAGAGGTCGAACGTCATTGACGCTAACTCCCGAGGAGGCCATTATCTGGTGAACCACATGAGTCGTCATGACTGCTGCAGAATCTGCGACGCTGGCAGTCACTTCGTGCGTCTCGGCAGGGTTAGGCCCCGCACGCTTTTCACCGCCTCCGAAACTCTCCGGCTTTGACATCACGAGAATAGTCCGAGCGTATTTTGCTCCAGCACGCAACATGTCCGCTCGACGCCGACAGTCGCCTACGACGTAGTAGACACGCGGGAATACGGCTAAGGTATGCCGGAACTCCTCTTCAGTTGGCTCGTCCACCCCGAGGACCACAATCTGGCGCATGCCTGCACCTTGCGATGCAGATCGCATCGTGCACATGAAACGAAACAGAGGCTGCTGCCCGGCACACACAACAATATGACCTCTGAAGTGCGTTGCTGAAGAAAGCAAGCAATCGGCTACGGTGGCCCGCGGTTTCTTGAGAAGATGGCACAGAGGAGGTGCGTCCTCCTGCGTTGCCGTATACGGGGACTCGGGTCTTCCTAGAATGGTGTCCTCCTCGGATTCCGCGATGCCGATCAAAGGATCAGCGGACCCACGGCCTCTGCTAGAATCAGTTGGGGCTTCCGTCGTGATCTCTGGTTGTTTTTCTCCTTTCTCGGTAGCCTCGGAGGACCGACGGCGGGGCTTGGCTTCGTTCGCTGCATCTCCAACGAACTCGTCATCATCGTCAGATGCGTTCTGGAGGCTATAGGTCCGCTTCTCAGCCTGCGGCCTCCCTCCGGAAACATGAGGTCGGGTACCGTCTTTGCTCGTTGAATCGGTTCGCCTTCGCTCTGCTTTGCCATCCATGGGGCGATCTTCCTCTCGTCGTTCATCCTCCGCGATTTCCTTGGCAGATTCTTGTTCGATGTCAACTGTAACATCAGGAGAGGCTTCGTCCTTGTCATACTGTCGGAGAGATCGGTCGATCTGATCCTTGCTGAATTTCTTCGAGATTCGTTTAATGTCCGAGGTGTGGTGAGCAATGTAATAGCATTGATCCTGCCTAGCCATCTTGTATGTCTTTCCTGGGTTAAGCAGCATGGTAGACGTTCCCGGCTTTCCATCCTCAGTGGGTTGCGGCTGCGGTTTCACGGCAAAGAGAACAACCTGAAACTCTACGAACAGATACCAGGAAAGCCACGCGAACGGGCGCCCGATGAAAACTTCGTTAACAGGTGCAATGTAGATCTCGTTCGCGAGGCCATCTGAGTACTGGTATTCCCAAGGTCGCTCGCAATTGTTCGAAGGGTTCGACTGGAAAATGAGATTCAGGATTACAGTCGATGCGCCTGAACATGAGCTGTTAGTAGGAAATCACAGGGGATGCCCGAGATTCTGTCCTCACCCTTATGCAAACAGTTGTAGGCTAGCAATACTTGTTTTATCTCGTCCACGCAGACCACCGCTTCCGTCATTTGTTGGAATGCGGCGGTTTCGGGCAAAAGCACCTCGGTGTACAAAGGGATCTTGGGATTCGCGATATGGAAAGACCATGCACATAATGTAGTATGACAGTCCTCATCGAACCAGGACTTCGCACGCCTGTTGGAAAGCATGAAAGCGGCTGTGGCCCCGCGCGCCTTCATGCGTTCGAAATCCCGCTCGTCCAAACAGGCGCCTTGAAGATACGTCGTGTGGGCCTATTGTATTTTCTCGCAAGTTAGCTTCAGGGGCACGTGATCGGCGGCGATGGCAGTCAATCTATCACCTTGTAGAACGGAAGTGCCAGAAGAGACTGCACCGCCAAAGGGGCGGCGTTAGGTCCCATAAGAACAAGGTGAATCTTGGGATCACTCTCGTTGCGCAGATCTAAAAAGCCGTTCAACAAGTCCTGCACACGATTTGGGTCGGAGAAGTTGCCAACGAGAATGAGATGTTCCTTCGTTCCAGAAACAAAGGATTTGGATGACTCTTTGTTCAGACTATGATACCCAGAAAAATCAGCGTACACTTCGAGACCATTGTATCACAGCACTGCTCACCTCCATGTGTCCAGGAAGTCAGAAATCTGCAAAGCGGGTTAGTAGCGGTCGACCGGATACCTATTTTCCGACAGGACTTACCAGGCCAGGAATCAGACCCAACACAACAAAGATCAAAACAATGACAATCACCCGAGAGACCCAATGTGAAGGCTCAATGTCGCCGTAACCGATGGTGGACGCCGTGACCAAGGAGAAGTAGAACACATCTAAGGCCTTTGAGGCGTGTAAGACAGCGTTCCGGTGAAAGACACACCGGCGAGACTAACCGTGTAAATTTGAGAGGAGAACATCATCTCCGACCTACAATCAAAGATTTATGCTTAGTATCGTTCCGCGAAATACGGCCTCAGGGTAAATCCCGCACCATTGAAAGCAGCACATCCCGGTAAATAAGATGGCCAGAATTTGCGATAGCAATACGATAAGCTGGTGCCGAAGCGGATTGATCTGGACGCTGTTACTGTCGGCATCCAGGTTGGCGTTGACGCTCATGGCCCGGTTGGACCTCCAGATAATGTACCAGCACCGCAGAAAATACGGCACGTACAAGAACTGCCCTACAGTCAAGAACCCATGTTCAGCCTCTTTGCATCATCCAACCTGTCAAGGCCAGGACGACGATCGTACCATCGACCAGGAACAAGCTGACTATCAACGGAACCGTTGTAACGAGATCAACGAGCGGATCCGTACTGAGGATCGCCCGCCTCTTCTCTCCCGTGAAAGCGATCCGTCCCAAGAGCGAGATGGCATTGTAGAAGCCACAAGCAAGGATAACTCGGTAGAGCCAGAGAGGTCGATCGATCCAGAGCCACTGAGGACTGCGGCTGTACGGGGAGCCCACGGACATCTGCCAGATGTACATGAAGCAGAGGATCACGTCGACGAACAGATCCAGGTAGACGAAGGTAATGGCGAAGGTATGAGCGTCCGTGATCTGCTTCAGCATCCGCAGGTACGACACGGCGTGGAACCGCACATCGAGGATCCGGAACGGGGTCCCGTCTGGGTTCCCCGACTTTCGCGTGTTCGAGTGCCGGATCATGTAGTTTGACCGAACGAGCGACAGTCCGGTGACTTTATTCGTAAAGGGATGCGGTATGAGCCAACGCCAAGGTGTGGATTGCTTCCTAGCCGTGACATAGACCTCTTCCTTGCTAGCGTCCAGTCCTTCCAACGCGTCGATGCCTTGCGTGTCGGCCTGGCTGCGACCCGAGTTGTTTTGGCCGTTGGGATGTAGAGCGTTGGACGAGGCTCCGCCTCGCGGTCGATTTCGTCCTCGCTGCAGCATGATGTTCATGAGGCCCCCCACGGGGCGGCTCCTGCCGCTTTGTTCATCTTCGGACATATCAGGTAGGGATACCGCGAGTTCTGACGATTGCGAAAAACCGAGTAGGAGAGACCAAGGAGGGAGAAAACAGGTCGAGAGGAGACAAGAGAAGCCAGCACCCCAGCGTCTAGCATAGAGAGAGAGAGAGAGTTGGAGAAGACTTGGAAGAGAAGAGGCCTCCCTGGCGCAGGGAACGAAAAATTCCCAGGCAGATGGCCCACACGAGCACACGTTCGAGCACCTTCACGGTCCTGACGTCATCTTTTCCCGCCCTGACCGAGCGCTCCAGAAACCAGGGACGTGAAGAGCATAAAAGGCGTATCGCCACAACCGAAAAGATCCCGACAAATTGGTAGCCGAAAAACAGTAGAGTGGCTGTGAGGGCCACTTGGCATTTTTGGAGGACAAACCCTCCCGTCCCCCTCTCTCGCATTCACGTCCCCCTCTCACGCATTCCCGTTCCCTCTCACGCAAGCCTCTCACGCGTTACCAGTCCAATGGCTGCTTTCATCAAGACGAGGTTCTGGGGTCTCCAGGTCCAGGCTGGAAAGGAATACAAAGCGGTTGTGGAAAGAAGTTTTGCAATCTCAGGAGCAGCTCTCGTCCGCGATCTCCCTGCCAACGGATCGCGCACCAGCATCAGCGTGGCGATCGAAGGCAAGAAGTTTACCATCTGCTCTCTGACGCCTCACGTGATTGAGCAGCAGGCCCTGGATCTCAGCGTCCTCGAAGGAACAGAGCTCACGCTCGTCAATCTCGGTGACTGCGACGTCGATCTCACGGGCAACTACACCGTCCTCGAAGGCTTGGAAGAGGAAGACCCGCAGAGCGTGCCAGGATCGTCCGATGATGAAGGTAGTAGCGATCGTTCCTGTTGGTGCCTTTTCCCCCCCATCATGGCTCGCTAAATGTTTTTCGTCCCTTAGGCAGCGAGGGTTCAGATGACCAGTCCATGTGGCAGGATGTGGAAGGGGAGGAGATCGTGTCGGACGCCGAGGAAACGGAGAAACCTGCGCCGGTTCAGCTGGCCAAGCGAAAGCTCACCGAGGCTACTTCACCAGTCGCCAGCAAAAAGTCCAAACCTACCTCAGTGGTGCCCGAAAAGTCGTCAACTACAAAGAAAATCGCGGTCGCAGCACTCTCTTCAACCGCCAAATCTGCATCTACTACACCGGCCTCGGTGTCTCAGGCCACAACACTAGTGCTTCCCCAGAAGCAGCGCAAGGCTTCGACCAAGTCGCTGCAAGCTTCCTCGGTCGTGCCGGCGCCTGCTACCGTCCCCAAGACGCCGGTGAAGATTGCGCAAGTACGCGCGCCACCCCTCTCTGCCAAAGCCGTTGCGAAGCTGGCTGCAATGGAAAATCCGCCACCATCTGTCAAGATGGACGCCGCAAGTCTACCACCAACTCCCAAGCCCGTCAATAAGGTCCTCCCGAATGGTCTCGCTGTAATGGATGTCGTTGTGGGAAGCGGCACCAGGGCCAAGAACGGCAAGGAAATTGGCGTTCGTTTCGTAGGTCGATTCGAAGATGACACAATTTTTGACGAGAGAAAGGGTGGGCAGCCTCTTAGGTTCAAGCTCGGAGCCGGAGACGCCATAAGGGGATGGGACTTGGGTCTGCAGGGTATGAAAGTAGGCGGAACTCGAAGATTGAAGGTCCCCCCCACGCTCGCATATGGCTCGAGGGGACGCGGCTCCGTCATTCCGCCGGATTCCACACTGTTTTTCGAGGTGAAGCTTGTTGAGGTCAAGTGAAAGCACCCCCGTCCTGTACAGAACTCGAGGATATCCTCAACGTTGGTTTCCAATAATTTGCATATCCACTCGCTAAATACCTGTCTACCTCCGATGTCTCACCGCTGATAAAGATGCCGTCAGTCATGTGACTTGCTCTAGTAGTTTGTGGCGTCAACCCTGCCGGGCGCACCAAATTTTTGTTTCCAGTGATTTGCTTTGCAGGTTGACTGTCCATAGGTGACTGGTATTCTAGACTAAACCACAACCTCTTCCGACGCCGAGTCCGCGAGCGCGGCGATTAGGGCGGCCCCTTGGCCCGATCCATCCCGAGCTGGCGTGAAGATGTATAGGTATTGGTTACGTGAAGAGGCATGTGCAAAACCCGTACTTACCTTGAGCAAGAACGATGCTTTCGGAACTGACCCCGAGCAATTCGCGGAGCCCATCCTGCATCCTCGTTCTGAAATGCGGGTAGTGTTCAAAAACCGACCCGTCGACAGCGACCGAGCATCCTGACAACTTGTTTGTCTTTGTGACGACCGAGGCAACACCGACCGCTGCGAGACGTGCCGCGCGTGTCCCGATGAGCTCGCATACTCGCTTAACCAAGCGACGGTCACTGAGGGTAGTCTTCTTTACGCCAAACAGATCCTCCAGCACGGAACGAACGTCCATGAGTTCGATACTATGGTCGCGCTCGATCCTTGACATCAAGGCGGTATCGAACGAGTGCTCAACCTCCAGCGACTCGCATGAGCGGCCAGCGACGAGGTTGCCGGTGGCAATGAGGTCAACCATGATATACCGAACCAATTCACCGAGGGCCAATGTTGGCCACCTATCTTTCCCCCCTTCCACAATGCCCACATCCTAGTAGCGATATTTTTCATGGGATCCTGCACTATTGCATAGGATAAAGAGTGTACCTGGCCCTTGCCCTGAAGCGAAACCTCGCAGACGCGGAAGTTCGATCCCCCAAGATCAAGCGCCAAGTACGTGCCGACCTCCTCTCCAGTGGGCCGCCGGACTACAAAGGAGGGGATCGTCTTCAACGTGGTTCCATCGCGCTTTAGGCCTCTACGCAATGAAATCAGTTTTAGCCTCCGCGCAGGAAGGCTTTGACCAGTAGTATGTAACATAGCAGTAGAGAGCTGGAACTCTCTCTCAAGCTTCTGCGTCACTGTTTCGACTTGTTTGCGGGAGGAAAGAGCATTGTCGCTGACGGGGGCAGAGGTAAAGGTCGGTTTCAGACCGCCTACACTGAGCACAGAATGTAGAAACGAGACAGCGGCGCTGACGGCGATTCCTGTCGTAAGAGCAAACACGAAGAGAGACAAACGGTTCTCCGCGGACTGAAGCGTACTGTATTTATCAAGGCTCGTGTTGAGCCGAAGGGTATAGAGGACTATGCGTCGGTGGTTGGGCTAAGGCTGGTTTGCCCTCCAGACGCCCTGCTTACCAGCAGGAATGCGCCGTTATTGGGGTCTCGGCAGCCGACAATCACGCGCCGCGAGGCCAAGAAGCGAAGTGCACCAGGAGCGGTGTTTTTGGCGAATCTGCCACAGTCCTCATCGTAGTCGTTTCCTCGTAGCTTATCCAACGACTCGAGCAGCGTGTAAACCGACTCAGTGATCCACAGAGCTTGAGGCGAGAAATACCACGAGAAGCCGCCGCCCCCGAGATGCCCGTAGAAATGCATGCAGAGGATCAAAGCTGAGCTTACAGCGCCAAGATAGAGGATAGCGTTACAAGCGACATTGGTGTTGAGCTTGGCGAGAAGGACATTGGTTGTGGCCCTTGTTATGGAAGTGGGGTCGTAATCGAAAACATCACTCTGTTCCACATACGCGGCAAGATATAGCGTGCTGAGCCGTGCAAGAGCCTGTAGATGATCAGAATTAGTATCAATCCAGAAGAGTTCGCAGTTAGACGCGTCACTAACGGATGTGACAGAGAAGAGATCAGGAATGGTGTAGCTTGAGCCAGCGCCGGACACCATCCCGGTCAAGACCGCGAAGCCTGGGACTGAAGTGGAACTTGGGGCGCATCTAAGTGCCGTTTGAAAAGGCGTAAGCTGGGTACCGCAATCCTCATTGCATAAGATTAGACTCACGGCATCAGGTCACAGGTCACCATCTGCAAAGCCTGCAGCAGGAAATGTGCGGTGCCATACCCCGAGGTTCCCCCACCAAATCCACTGTCAGCCAAGCTCATATTGAAAAGCTGCCGATGCCCAATGCGCTCAGCCGACAACAAGGTGGCGACACGGCTAGGTGATTTGCGGTATGCGGAAACAAGTCGATTAGCCTTTGCATTTGAAGGATTCGAGAGTACTAAGGTATATAAACCTCGGCTCCGTGGAGTTGATGAAAACCTCCGCGTTCGTCAGTCCAATATTGACTTGTATCTTGCAAAGGGCAAAGCTGACGTTGCGGAAGGTTCCATTGTCTAAGGGGGCCTGCAGCGTCGTGAAGTTGCGGATTGGAGCAGCGAAATTGTACCCCGTCATTGCCAAATACATTGCTCCATCAGCGCCGATGTATGGCTCATAGTCGTTAAGGCCTGTCCCCATAGTCAACACCTGCATTGTTGGCGTCGTAAAGTCACTTCTTCCCACAAAGTACATGTAGGCGGCGTTGCTGATCTCATTGCCGTCCTCGAACTCGACGGTGACAGTGGCCCCGTCCGCCCCCCCACCGGTCCAGTCGACGAATGTGTTTTGAAGAGGCAACGGCCCACATGACGCCGTAACACCGACTGTTGACATAGCGCCAGTGTAGGTGTCTCCAGGAGTCACGGAAACCCAGGTAGGGTCGACCTCCGTAGTCTCTTGAATATTGGGAAGCGTGACCGAGGACACGACAATGTCCGAGCAAGCCAACTGCCAGCCGATCGGAGCGTCAGGACCGGCACACTTTGTCTCCGGCGGAACCAAGATTGCGCTTAACGAAAGAGGATCATAAAGTCTCCCTGCAAGCTTCGAGTCAGAACAAGTTCATCCCTCATTCCTTCTTGAGAATCAGAGCTCACCCAGTTGAAGCACTGCTGTTAAAGCCTCTTCGTAGGCATCGTCCGCGTCATACCTATGGGAAAGAAGGTGAGCTCTGAGTTCTTTTGTAAGAATGAAGGGTACATGACATACTGTGAGGTGACTTGAATTTGCATCGGCCCATACGCAGGCATGTGGCCGGCGGCTCGGAGCGATGGAAATGGGGACGAAAGGTAAAGCGAACCGATACTTCCTAGTTGATAACGTTCGTTAACAAGAATTCAGTTCCTTGACGCAACTGCTTCGGGCGCACCAATGACGAAGGCTTCCGCAATATAAAGGGTAAGAAGGAGAAAGGTAACTGGTCCCATACGCCAATGTGCGTCTTCGATGCCGCGGTAGTTGTTGCTAGTGAAGACCTCTCTTAGACCGGGCAATCGGGCTGCCATCCTCAACTGACAGGTACCTATATATGGTGCTCCAGGCCGTGACCATTTCTCGCTGAGTCATGCCGCGATGGGACAATCGCCAAGCAAACAAAGCCTGGCAAAGTCGGCGACCCAATTCGATAGGAGCAAAGATGGCGATCTGAACGGTGCATCCCACAACGAGCCCAGCGATATTTTCAAAGATCCCTCCAGGTGGAAACTTGATCCAGGAGCTCTGTCCCACAACCAACGCGGCGAGGCATCTGAGACAGAAGCGTAAGAAGCGTGCTCAACAAAGCTAACACATACGATGTGGACTCTCACAGAAAGAGCATCACGAGAATCTTCAATACAAAGAAAATTCGCCAGCCCTCTCCCGCACTTTCCGGGATGGTGACTACGTCGTTGTCCAAATTCTTCGTTTTCGTGTCCTGGCCGGTAGATGGCAAGTACGGATCTTCCTCCTCCGTCTCCACCTCGTGGAGAAGTCTTGATTTTTCGTGCGGTTTTTGAGTGGGCCTGCCATCATTGATCTCTCGTCTGTTCAAGGTGCCGCTTTTGTGGACATGTAAAGAGAGCTCGGCGTCCGTCACATCCAAGTCGTTGACACTGGCTGATCGTTTGATGCTGATACTTTGATTGCTTCTGTGCTGCGCCTTTCCAGGATCCATAGCTGCAAGCTATGGCGTTGCCGCTTGTTTTTTTTGTGCAAGGATGAGCCATCCGGGGGGAGGGAGACCGCAAGTGAACAATAAGAGTACCCTCTTGCATAACCCGCTTGTTTCCAGGGGAGCTTACAAAGGGCCAAACAGGCCCGTGGAGCTCTGGCGCCTAAACTGAATGAGGTTCATTCCACCCAGAGAAAGGTCCATCTCATCTGGAACTTGACTGTACTCCTCCCAGAAACTTGGTTCCAAGGGGCCTCCGCATGCTGATCGGGGGGAAATTCGGTGCGTTCGTGGAGACGGAGCGGAGTTTGGAGTGGTTTTGGCAGTAATGAGAAGCCGGAGTGGCGCAGCCTTCCACTTCGGCCAATGACATTCCTGGCTTTTCCCGAACGGTCACGGCCAACGAGCCCGACGTCGCAATCTTCGGCCGTCCGCAACATATAGTAGGCGACAACGCGAACACCAAAGTGGACAAAGGCACCATCATGGACAATGCGAACAATAGCAGCACTCAGGAGAGACTACGGACGCTCATTGAGGACGGATTAGAGCTGGAAGGTGCTTAGTTTTTCGATCTGTGGTCATACCGTACGCAACAAAGCAAAGGGGTTGACGGCGGGTCTTGCAGAAATCGACCTCAACCTTTTCCGAAGCAGACATCTATGGCTTCCCGCGGGAGCGCGTGGTGTCTTCGGTAGGTTATACGCTTGGAGTACCCAGAAGGAAAGGCGGAAAATGCACCCGATCCACCGTCCTAAACGCGATCTGATTCTTTGACAGGCGGGCAAGTTGTGGGGCTTGCACTCTCCGCGGCCACAAAGACCGTCGACGCGAAGTATCGTGTGCATGTGCGTGTACTCCTATGTGGGCAAAGCAGTTGCCACGAAGGACGTGTCTTGAGCTGACTTCTCACATTCTTTATAGTCATTACACTGCTACTTTCTGCTTCCCGGAGACAACACGATTCCTATTATCTACCGGGTTCAACGCAATCGCGATGGCAAATCTTACGTTACTCGCACCGTCATGGCTGAACAACGTGGAAAGTCTATCTTTGTCCTTACCTGCTCCTTTCAGTCGGGAGAACATTCTCTTCTCGAACATCAGGTACCGTAACATAGCTGGTTTGTGTTGGCTTCCGACACGTCATGACCTGTCCGAAGTACCCCATGCCCGATGTCCTTCCGCCAGAGCAGCTCAAGAGCACGGAAGAGAAGTTGCAGCGTAAGGAGTCAATCATTAAAGTAATCTTACCGCCTTTACGTACTTTGTTCATGACACTCTGCGTCACTTTCTGCCAATAGATATGCTGGAGCATCCTCGGGTTGGCGCGAATCCGAAGTACCGCCAGCAGTTTCAAATGCGCCTTCAGGACGTAAGTGGCGCAACCATTCATCTTCCGAATCAAGCTTACGTCTTCTATGCAGCCCATTCCAATTGACATCCGGGACTGCCATGGGTTCCAAAGGGCTCGCGACCTTTTGTGCCCAACGAAGAAAGAACCGAAGCAGTACCTCTGGATGCGAGCCAAGGGCAAATTGCCGGACGATCCTGCCTTTCACAACGTGAGAGCACGATACGCAGCGAGGCGTGAAGCTTTTGTGGAGATGGCGGTTTCTAATCGTATTTCTCCCTTCAAAATGGCGTTTTAGTGCGTGGCTGCATATTGCTCAGATGTAAGCGAGCCTGCTCATCATTACCGAGTCTGACTTGCGCTTCGTCTGACCATCTGCCGGCATAAAAATAGCACTATCTCTTGACAACCAGTCTGCTAGCGCACGGAATTACTGGATTCTCCAATCCTCGCCTAAGCATGCTGGCTAGTCTTGATCATTCGGTGGTAATCATTGCTGCGGGGCACACACCATAGCTCGCATCTGTCTGACGCATCGCTTACTGCTTTCGACTCTGCAGTGGTTCCATGCTCCCTTCCGAGCAGACGAGTGGCTCCTGTACGAGATGGAGGTAACCGCCAAAGTCCCGGGACCCCACCCAGTAGACGATACAAGTATCAACTTACTCATTCACGCAGAGCTCCCGAACGATCGCCGGACGAGGTCTCTGTTTCGGCAGGATTTTCACGCGGGACGGGCGTCTTGTGGTATCAACGGCGCAGGAAGGTGTCGTGCGGGCCGAGTATCGCAGCGTCGAGAGCATTCCGAAGCAAATCGACGGCAAGGCCGGTGCATCGCCAAGCTCCCTCGGGACTTCGGCAGCCGGTTACATGGTCGATGACAAGAATCCAGCTGGCGGAGGTCGAAATGCCGGCAACAATGGGAAGAAGGGAGCGGAAGCCGCCGGTTATATGGTGGACGACAAGACTCCATCTGGCGGAGATCGAAAGGCCGACAATGATGGACAGAAGGGAGCGGACGCCGCCGGCTACATGGTCGATGACAACACTCCGGCTGGCGGAAATCGAATGGCCCACGATGGCGGACAAGAGGGAGCAGCCGCCGCCGGCTATATGGTGGTTACGAAGCCCAAGCTTTGAAATGCAGGAGCTTTGTCGTCCCCGATCGTCCCCCTCTCCCAGCCTCTCTCCCCGTCTCTCTCTCTCTCTCTCATCCTCGTTCTCACC